>JAYKAV010003077.1:2503449-2618091 GCA_035582835.1 Phoebastria nigripes | reverse complement strand
AACACCCCCCCGCCGTACAAAGGCTGCTGCCCGCTGCCCTCAGCCCCCCGCCGCCCCCGGCCCCATGCCCGCCGCCCGCCCGGACCGGGATGACGTAGCGGAGGGGCCGGGGGAGCTGCCAGCCCCTCACCGTGGCTTCGGGCAGCCCCCGGCGCAGACGCTGCCGAGTCATCAATATTAAGCCGGGCCGTGCCCCCCGGGGGGGCCGCGCCGCGCCCCGGGCCGCCAATAGCGGCGGTTCCGTCGGTTTCCATGGCAACGGTGCGGGAATGGGGTTTGCTGCCTATTGATGAGGCAGCGGGGGTGATGCGGCAGCGGGGGGGGGGAGAGCGGCCGGGCTGCCCCCCACAGCCCCCCGCATCGCATCACCCCTCCGCACTCCGGGGTCGGGGTCCCTCAGAGCCCCGCACCCCGCCGGGATGGGGCTGTTGGGGACAGCACCGGCCCGCARCACCCTGCGCAGGGCGAGCAAGTCTGCTCCTGGGGAAGCCGGCAGGTTTTTCCCCTTCCCTCCTGCTCTGATGACTGCTGGGCACGAGAAGGGGCAGCTCGGCTCTGCCCCGGGGATGCTCGCACACCTTCCCTCTGGGCGAGCAAAACCTCAGCTTCCCACCGACACGGCCCGCGGCYCAGCGTGCTGGACACAACCCGCTGCTGAAAACGCAGTCTGGGCCCTGCCTGCAGCGTGCCCAGGGTAGGGGCTGYGGTGGGCAAGAGGCAGAGGGTGGTGTGAGCAGGGAGGGAGGTGTGGGGGGGTCGATATGATCCAGGGAGACAGGAGTTAGCAGCACAATGCTATAGCAAAGGGGGGCACTGCCATCTCTGAGCGCGCGCGCACACACACAGAGCAGGCAGACGTGTGCTCCGTCTCTCTCTGCCTACTCCCTGCCTTGCTGCGTCTTTGATGAAGATCACCTCATTCATCAGGCTGCACGGTGTTAGCGACGCTCAGGGGAAAGCCACCGGGCCACCCTGGGGGACATCTGTCTGTCCTTGCTCCCCAGCCCCGTTCAAAGCTTGACCCACTGCAGAGCAAGGTTTGATGGTCCCAAAATCAAGAGGGGTGGCACAGACCTCATACCACTGCTGAGCAGCTGGGGACAGGTCCTGCCTCCCCACATCCTTGTGTGTGGCAGCAACTCCCAGTCCCACCACTGGTGCCTCCCCACTGCGGGTTGGGGACAGCATTTGGCATTTCACAGCGTGTTGCTCCCTCTGTGGTCATGGCTCCTGCGCCGGGAGAGCCTGCTCTGGGCCTCCTGCTCCAGGGGAGCTACTGTGCAGGGGGTCTTTGGTGCCCCTTTCAGACACCACTTTGTGAGCACCTCCTTTGGGAGCTTCATCAGCACGTCCAGCTGTGGACTGTGCAGATGTGTCAGCTCTTGAAACAGATGCCATTGGCTGTGCGTCATCTCTGCCTGAGCAGAGACAGCACAGGCAAATCACCACTAAGACAGTTATTTCTCACCACTGACTGCAAAGGGTGTAGATGACCCACTTAGATGGAGCCCTGCGCTGTGGGGAGTTGCCACCAGGTTTAACAGTCTCACATCTTGCAGCATGCAGGAGCCTGTCATCCCACCCGAATCCCAGATCTAAGCCGTCCGTTTTTAAGGAGCATGTGTGTGCGTGATTCGGGGAAGCACCAAGCTGGTGATGAGCAGAGAATGCAGCCAACAGACCAGAGGGAAGATTCCAGACAACCGGTCCCCCCTTCCTGTGTTTTCTGGTACTTGTGTACCTTCAAAACACCAGCTTAAGTGGCCTCTTCCCCTCCAGGAAGAGCTCAGGATGAGTCCCACCACCTCCCACTGCCGGGATCCCCCCCGGTCCCTGCCCATGACTGTTTCCCCCCAGGGAGACACCAGGCAGGATCTCTGGGTGCTGCACAAGCGTGGAACAAGGCCCAGGCGCTGCACAGCTCGCTGACAAGACAGAACAAGCGGGTTTAATTAGGAGGAGGCGAGAGCCAGCAGCGGGAAGGGAAATGCACCACTGATAAGATCGCGTGGTTGCGAGCAGCGCGCACGCCGCTCACAGCGCAGCCTCCTTGGAAACCCTGCTCCGACACGTCTTGTTTTGCACTTCCACTGCCATGTGCTGCTCGCGGTCTCTGCTCATCTCATCTGGGACGTGCTGCCGCCACGGCCCCCTGGACAGCTTTCTGCTTCTCCCACTCACTGGTGCCAGACCCACACAGCTCCATGGCACTCCCAGGACCTGGCACCCTGGAGAAAGAGGGGCCAGGGACAACCCCCGGGCCAACCCAGGCTCAGTTTTGGATCTCCCACAGCTTTCACTGAAGGCCCCAGTTAGATGAGGTGAAGGCCCTGGATGGGATGTCCACACACTCCCCGTCACCAGCCCTGGGGAGAGGATATCTCCTGGGGCCCTGAGCTTGGGAAGCTGGAGATGGTCTTTCACGCCTTGGCCAGCCTACAGCTATTTAGCCAGCTGGGTAAGTCATGGCCACAGACCATCCTTAGAAAGGAGAGAAATTCATCTGGGCTATTAAACAAAGACTCAGTGGCTCAGGACCTCCCTGAGCTGCAAGACAATGAAGTCTTCATGAGAGCTATGGGGATGGGGTGCTACAGGCACCCCTGGTCCTCCAAGTCACCCAGGGATCTGCTGTGGGGCTGTGCTCCCTGTAGAGGAGATGGACCAAAGCACTTCTTGGAAAGATCCTTGAAGCTCTCCCAGGACAGGGGAAACCACAGGCTCAGGGGAAAGAGGTGATGATATACAGCAACCGATGAAAAATGGGTGATATTGGAGAGCTCAAGATCAACAGTTCAAGTCTGGGGAGATGAAAAAGGATCCCAGCAGAGCCCTCCAGCAGCACCCACTGCTCTCCCCAAAGGCCTCCAAGGAGCCAGGCCTGTGCCTGGTGATGCAGGGACAGGGGTACAGTGCATGGTCCCCCAGGCCCTCCTGCCCTCTTCTGTCAGGGAGCAGCAAGGATTGGGCTGCTCCACAGTGGGCAACAAATGAGAAGCCAAGTGTGACCCCAGCACACACAGGGTCCTCAAAAACCAGGGAGCCATCCCACAGCTTTTGAGCAGGACACTGATAAGGGGGTCCATTGGCAGCCCCAGACAAGATAAGATGAACCAGGACCAGGGACCCCAGCCAGGAGCAAGAGGAGACAGAGCCTACAGACAAGGCTACAGCATAGGTGTGGGGTCCATTCAGGGTGCAGGGCCAGAGACAAGCTAGCTGCAACATGTATCTAGGGTCCATCCAGAAGACGTGGCTGGAGACAAGCTTCTTACAATGCAGATCCAGGGACCATCTAGGAGACAAGACCAAACAGAGGTTTACCTACATCAAAGCTCAAACAAGGATTGAAGAACCAGGGCTAAGCTTCAATAACACTTCTGGCCCAGGGGCAGCAGGTCCATGGGGTGGGGCCCCAGGTGAGGCTGCTCAGGGCAATTAAGACCAATTAGTGCCTGCTGGGTCCTGTTGAGCTCCTCCTCTGGCTCTGGGGATGGCATTTGGCAGGCACCAGGAGGGGTTCATGGGAGCTTCACTGCGGTCTCAGCTGGGGAAGGAAGCATGAGGAYGAGCACCCGGGGCCATGCCAGCCCTGGGGGACCCGCACATGGGTGCAGGGATGGTGACACCTCTAGACTGAGGTGACTGGTGGGTGCCAACCCATTTCCACCTTCTTTCGGGCAGATCCCTGGGGATGGCCCCAGCGAGATGGCCCCTCCTGCCTCTGTGCACGAGCTCACGCTGGTGACTGCAGGAATGTGCAGTGACACGAGTGGGCGCCTGCTCTCCCAGCGGAGTCCTTCAGCTCCTGCTTCCCACCTCCACGCACCAACCCCGTGGCCGAGGGTTGCTCTGACACGTCCTGGCACAGCTCCAAGCAGGAGATGCGAGTGGCCATGTTGTCCACACTTGCTCTTCTCCCTGGTCCTGCCACCCCCCGCAGCACACGGCCGCTGGCGGGACCATGCTGTGGAGCAGCGTGGGGGACCGAACCCTGGTTAAAAATAACCTAGCAGAAAAGGGGATATGGTGGGCTGGCCCTACCGAGGGTCATGGTGCAGCCCCAGACGTGGTGGCCTGGCACAGCGCGGCGTGGAAACACCATTACGTGCACCGGGGCTGGTGTGGGAGAGACTGGCTCTTACCCCGGATGCCGGCAGAGCCTGGCCAGGCAGCTGTGGGTGCCTATAGCCCTCTCCAGAGCCGCCCTGACAGCACTGGGATGGGCACCCACACCCTCCGCAGCACCTGGAGGGGTCTCAGCCCCTGCCCCTGCCCTGCTCGGGGCATTTCTGGGTCTGCAAAGCAGCAGGGACCAGGGACCGCGCAGCCTGCCCAGCTCTGCAGCATCAGACAGGGGCAAGATATAYGAGCCAAGGTCCTTCGGAGACCAGGAGCTCACCCCAATAGGAAGAGGACACGTTTCCTTGCGGGAACCTGCCAAAATGCATTCAGTACGGAGAGAGGGCACTAAAAAATGGAGTTGTGGTTTTTTTAAAAAAAAAAAGAAAAAAGTAGCAGTTTCTGTTTTGCTGCTCTCAGCAAGAAATATGTTTCCAAACATCTCTCCCGGCAGTGAACGCTGAGTGGCTGTAATATTCATAACCACAATAGTCCTCAATCAAACTCATTCGGTATTTATCCTTCCTAATACTTGAATATTCATTATTAGGAGGTGAACTTTCAAAACTTTTGCATGTTAAACATTTGGACTTGCTTTTCCTTTCCAGTGTGCAGCAAAACGAAAACTGCTCAGGGTGGTCTGCATTGGCTGCTTGGGGKTTTTTTTAGCCCTTTTTAGTTTTACTGTTTAAAAACTTGCCTCATTGTGACCATGACGACAGTTTTGATTTGATTTTTTTTTTCCTTCCACATCCCCTTCGAACAGTCACAAAGCCAGGGAACGTGGGAAAGCCGGGACAGCAAAGAGAAGCAAAACAGCCCGGTCCTTTCTGGCGAGTCTGGGAAGGGGTCAAAGTGAAAGAAAAATACCCCAAACTCAATAAAAACACCCACAAACGCACCYGAGACCAGCACAAGAAGTTTTACAAAATGTGGAAACTTTCCATTAACATTTGGGCTCAAAAAAGGAAAAAAATGTGTATTTTTAATTTTTTTTTTTCTACTATTTTTAGATGCCCTCTCCCATGGGCAGGAGATGGGGAGTCAAAGCCAAGGGTGAAGATGCCTGGAGGGGTTCGGGAGCTGATGTTTGGGGAACAAGGACTCTCCTCCTGTGTCCCTGGAAGCCAGGTTGGTTTTAGACCCCCCCGAGGAAGGACGGGCCAGGGGTGTGTGGCTGCAGGGAGACAGGGACCATAGGAGGGTCTCTTCGCTCCAYGTGGCCTTACGACCACGGCCGGGGCTGCCACAGGGCACGGCAGCTTTGCCAGTGAGCCCTGGGGGACTGAAGGTGAGAGCCCCGTGTCGACGGGCTGAGATTTGCYGGCTCCTCTTGAGCTGTTTCCACCACCCCCACCCATGGTCCCACCACGGCTCCCCCAGGGCTTTGAACATGGTCTCCAGCAGCATGCAAGCTCGCGGTGCCTCCTGCTGCAGGATAACCCCGTGGCCCTGGGCACTGCACGTGTCTCTTCCCCGGTTTTGCATTTCCCAGGAATAGAATAAAAAGTCCACAAGTCAATGCCAAGAGAGTTTTATTTAGCAGCCCCTCGCCCCGCTGCACCCAKCAGTCATTTGGCAGCACAAAGCCACCCGGGAGCCCCCGTCCGCCTCCCATGCCTCTCCCCATTGCACGTGGCTGCCACCGCCCAGCTCTTCCCAGGGCTTTGCCATGTGGAAAATGAAGGTGGGGAGAAAAAAATGGGAATTGGAGGCTTTGCTACCTACCTGGCCTCCCAGTGTGGTGCTCGCTCCGACCCGACGGGCCCCTCCGCCGTGCACGTGGGGCACCGGGCCCTCTTCCCCACATGGCCGGTCCCCAGGTACCAGAGCGACAGCGGGGATGAGCAGAGCATCCGCAGCCCAGGGAGGGGGGTGGTGCCCATGGGGCGGGCAGCCAAGCGCGGGCACCCTCCCGCGAGCCAGGCGCAGCCCGTCCTCTGCTCTCGGACCGCGCGCAACTCGTGACGGACATGTGGGTCGCGGCGGTGCTCTCTTCTCCGTAGCCCACAGTACACTCATCCATAAAGTAGGAAACACTACACCCTGCAGTGCTGTTTAGTAGTGCTTTCTACTTTATGGGTGACTGCACTGTCTCTCAGTCGGTGTCCGGCGGTTGCTCTCCTCCAGCGAAGTGCTCGCTTCCGCCCGCACGGGGCCACCTCCCACACCCCATGTGGCCCAGCCATGGGGCCACCTTCAGCGTGAGCATGGCCAGGGACGCAAATTGCAGGGCTGGTCTTGCCCCGGGGACAGAGAGACTCTGCCAGCGTCACCTCCCGCCTCGGGGAGCCGTGCTGGGCATGGGGGAGATCCTCGTCCCCATGGGGGAGATCCTGCCTTGTGCTCTCTCGTCTCCCCTAAAACCCTATCCTGGGCACAGGGGACATCCTCACCTTGTCCCCATGGGCGAGACCCTACCTCATCATCCCACCTCGAGCCCTATCCTGGGCACAAGGGACATCCTCACCTTGTCCCCAAAGCAGGGAAGCCACCTAATACCCCATCCTGGTCACAGGGGATAGCTTTGACTTGTCCCCAAAGGAAGGACCCCACCTCAGACCCCATCCTGGTCATAGGAGTAAGCTTTCACTTGTCCCCCAAGGGGGGACTCCACTTAATACTCCATCCTGGTCATAGGAGACCACTTTGACTTGTCCCCGAAGCAGGGGGTCCCCATCCTGGTCACAGAGAACCCAATTGCCTTGTCCTGCTGGTGGGGACCCCACCTCAAACCCCATCATCCCCTCTCAGACCTCATTCTGGGCACAGAGGGTATGTCTGCTTTGCCCCCATGGGGAGACCTCCACCTCATACCCCATCTCATTCACAGAGGACCCCCTTGCCTTGTCCCCACGAGGGAGATCCCACCTTGAACTCCACTGTTGCCCTTCAAACCCCATTCCGGTCTCAGAGGACCCCCTCGCCTGGATCCCAAGGGTGAGATCCCACCTCAAACTCCGTCATTGTCCCTCAAGTCCCGTCTGCGTCACAGAGGCCCCCCTTGCCATGTCCCCATGAGGGGACCCCACCTAAACAGTACCCTGGTCACAGAGGACTCCTTTGCCTTGTCCCCGTGGTGGGGACCCCACGGTGAACTCCATCCATGTGACGGGGACCCCTTGCATTGCCGTGTCCCCATGGTGGAGACCTCACCTAAATGCCACCCTGGTCACAGAGGACTCTTTCGCCTTGTCTCCATGGTGGGGATCCTCTGGCAAACCCCATCCCCGTCACCCTTGAAATGTCCCCATGGGGGACCCCACCTCATCCCCCCATCCTGTACTGACGACCCCCTTGCCCGGTCCCCCTGCCCCTGAGGCCACGGGACCTCCATGGCCTGGGGCTCCCCATGGGACCCCACCTCGCCCCATCTGCCAGCCACATGGAGGCCCTTTCAGTGCCCCCATTGCCCTTCAGGCCATGTGGTGGGGGTCACACGGAGGTCCCCGCGCCCGAGGCCACGCAGACCCCAGCCCCGACAGCCTCACCTCACCAGCCCCGCCAGCCTCTGCGTCCGCCCGGTCCCGTCCCCACTGCCACCGAAACCCCCCTGGGTGGCACTTCTGCTTAGGGCGCTTCCCGCCTCCGCCCGCCCGCCAGCGCGGTGCCTCCTCCCCCCACGCCGCCCCGAGATGGGGGGGCACCCCCTTACCTGCCATCGGCCCCCAGCACCCACTGCCCCCCTCGCCACAGGATCGGGGCCACGGCAGCCGGCACCCCAGGAGACCCCATGCTGCTCCTCGAGTGCCACGTGGGCGCCTCGGATGGGTCCCCCCATTACCGGGTTGGGGCACGGGTGGCCCATGCTGGGTGCTGGTGACCCACGTCAGTGCCGGTGGTGCATGCCAGATGCCGGTGGACCACGCTGGGTGCCGGTGGTGCAATGCCGGGTGCCGGTGCGGCAGGGTGCTGCATGGGGTGATGGTGGTGGCCGGGGAGCAATGGGCCCCTGCGGGGAGCAGGGCCGCTTTTAACCCCATCCTGCCCACGTGGCCCCGACCACAGGAAGAGCCGTAGCTGCCGAGGAGATAACGGTGCACAGTCCCACCCAGCGCCACCCCGCAGCCCGACCGCAGCCGGCCCAGCCGCGGGGCAAGGGGCGGCCGCCGCTGAGCGCCGGAAGCACCGGGGGCCGTTGCAGAGCAGCCGGTTACGCTCTCCTGGGCTTCGCTGCTGAGAGCGACAAACATGTTTGTGCAAAAAAAAAAGATGGGGGGGGGGGGAAAAAAGGCTGTTTGCACAGGGTGACAGTAACCGAATCCGCCCACGGCTGCGTGGGGTCCAGGATGGCCGCGCAGCTCCACCATGTCCTCTCGCCCCGTCCTGGTGGTGGGACCTGTGCAGGAGCGAGACGTTCCTGACCACAGAGAGAGCTTATGGAGGGGCCGGCAGCCCGTAGCGGGGGTCTGCAGGATTCAGGGTGCTGCCCGGTGGTAGGGGTGAAGCAGGCGGGGATGCGGGTGCCAGCGGGCTGCGAGCCCTAAACCTGCTCTTTAGGAAACATGTTGCCCAAGAGACCTCCTGGAGCCTCTCACCCGCTCGGTGCTCTGCAACACCAGACTTCCCCCGGCCCCGGGCAGCTGTAACGGCCGACGGGGACGTGAGGCCCCGGGAAGAAAACCGAAAGCCGGGTTTGCAGGGTTTGCACGCCCGGGTTGCAATGGCCGTCGCTGCCTGACGGCACCGGGGCTGGAGCAGCCGCGGGACGTGGAGCAGGGGGAGTTTGCATGGCCAGCACCACGCTGCGTTCCGGAAGCATGCCCTGCCCCAGTGCCGGGTGAAGCTGCCCATTAAACTAGATTAAAAACTACGAGTGAAATCCCCAAAAGTGACTGTAAATGGGACCACATCGGTCCGTGCAATGGTTTTCATGCAGCTCTGCAAAAGGCTCTTTTTTAGGCCAACGCGATTTGCTCTCTACATTGATAATCTGGACGGAAATGTGAAAAAAAAAAAAAACTACTGGTGAGGTTTGCAGAAGGCAGGGGAAAAGCAAAGTCAAAAATAACCGAGCAGTGGCACAGCCAGAAGTGATTTGACTTGAGCAGCATGTGCGCTGACAACAGCAGGTAGAAGGGGCTTTGGCGGAGAGGGAATTGGTCAGGAAACTGTTTCCAAACCGAGGTTGAACTGCTCAAAGAGTTTCAGTGGAAAAAAAACCCAGAAATGGCTGGAGCGAGCCCATCCGCCTGCCCAGCTGGCCCCGTCCTTGCACCTCCGGCCCCCAGAGGGCTGCCCTGTCTCCCACCCTTCGCTGGCCCCGTGCCCATCTCCATCCCTTATGGTCACCGGGCTGGGGACATCGTGCTCCCCACGCTGGTGAGAAATTCAACAGGGAAATCTAAGTGGCCATTGGTGATGTCTCCACAGGGTCTGTTTGGCAGCCGACACAGCTCCGACCCGGGAGAGCATCCCTCTGCCTCGCCAGAGGCATGTGGCCAGCAGCTCCTTGCCGGCGGCGGAGGCCACCACGTGCACRGCTGGTCCCACGTGGAGCTGGGCTAGGTGCCTCTTGAGCTCCTTGAATTAGCCCTCCTGGGGACACCTGAAATGTATGAACATCATTTTGGGTGTGTGAGCAGGTTGTTCCCGACCCAAAGACCCCCCCTGGAGACAGCACCCAGCGCTGTCAGCCACCACGGTGCCATGGGACAGTCCCCGCGGTGGTGGGTGCCATCATGGGGAGGTCAAAGTTGCACAGGGCACAGGCAACCATGCTCTTACAGCAGAGCCGAGGAGCCTTTTTCGGGGCAGCCAGAGGGAGCTTTGGTCCCAGAGGTGCTGCTGAGGGACTTTCCCCTGTGCCCCGGGGTCGAGACCATGTTTCTTGCAGCGTGCCTTGCTCCGACGACAAGCTGGCCCCTGCTAAATACAGAGGGCTGGGAGGTAGGGGGTGAAGGTGAGAAGCCAGGCCCTCACGAGAAAAGGTCCATTTAAGGCTAACCATGTTGCAAAGCAAGATGAAGATGTGTTTCCTAGAGGAGGCAGCTGGGAGAGACCACGCCGGAGGGCAAGATGTCAGGGGGAGGGCGAAGCACGTGGCCGGTGCCGGGGGACGCTGCGGGGACCACAGCTGGGAAGGAGCTGTGCCCTCCCAAAACGGGGCTCTCCAGCAAAGCACTGCTCATCGCCTGCCTGTGCTGCTGCCCGCACCCAGCCGGGTGCTGGTGTGCCGAGGAGCTGCGCGGGAGGGCCGCGGGCGCCTTCCCGGCAGGGAAGTGGGGGGAGGCGACGCTTCCTCTTTCCCCGGCTGAGCACGGATGGGAGGACATGACTTTTTGGGTGTCCCGAGCTGGTTTCCTTCTGCCAGCAGCAGCCACCCATCGCCTGCGCTGCCTCTCGGAAAGGAGGAAATCAGCAGATCTGGTTCCTCGGGCTCAGATGAGGAGGTCTGAAAGTCTCCAACTGATGATGAACTTACCACATCCCCCGGCCATTGGTTAATTTTACTGACCGGCAAACGAGGCTGCGGGAATTTCTACCCCAGCCCTTGGCCCCGGATCGCTGGTCCTGCTCCACTCTGCACGCCTGGCTAAAATAGCTCCCAAAGGGCTGAGACCACAGAGGCTTTTTTGGGGTTGGAGGAGGCTGAAACAGCTGCATTTCCTCCCCCAGGGACCTCATGAGAGCGTTGGGTCCCCAGCGCTCCCGAGGCCCCTCTCCGCACTCTGCCCACCTGCTCGGCATCACCTGGGGACTTGCTGATGGACCCCCCGGGTGCTGGGTGCTGCTGCTCCCTGGGGTGCAGCTCCCTGACCTGCCGCGGCTCCCTAACCCAAACCATCTCCCACCGTGGCACTGCTCCCTCGGCTCTGCCCTCCCCTGCCCTTGTCTTGGGGCGCCCAGATGCGGGTCAGATGCCCACAGCATCCCCGTGCACGCAGGGGTGCCACCCAGATTTTGCTCTGTATTGAGCACCATGGGTGCATCGCTGCTGCCACCCCCCAGGCCCCAGGCCCCCTGCTGCCCCATGGCAGATGGGCTGTTGCTTTTCCAGTAACTCTCCCAGTATCGGCGAGCGCAGGGGAGCGGGAGCTGGGGGGTCGGGGGGACAGCAGCGCCGCCGGCCCTGGCTCACGGGCAGGGGGAAGGGCCCTTGTAGGGCGACACAGCCCGGGCGCTGCGAAAGCGCTGATATTTCTTATCGTGCCTTGCAGCAACTTCCCCTCCTCGCCTGCGGTCGCGGCACTCGCTGCATGCAGGGGAAGTGGCAGCCAGGCCGGCTGCCTTCGGCCCCGCGCCGTGTTTAAAGGAGACGAACTCCTGCCGGCGCCCTGGCCTGTGGACCCAATTCTGTGCCGAGGGCAGGCAGCTGCCTGCTGCCCCGCCGTGCCCACGCGGCTCCCATCCATCCAGCACCTCGTGGGCCTGAGAGCTGTGCTAGAGGAGGAGGATGGGGGTCGTTGCACCCAAAGCCTCCCTGAGCCCCCTCCACTGCCCTGGGGCCAGTGTGAAAGGGGAGCTGCTAGCCACTGGGTCCACAGCCCCAGTGGCACAGAGAGCCAGTAGCATCTCCTGGCCATCATTCTGCCAGACCCAAACAGAGCCACAGTGCCTCAGTCGTGCCACTGTTAACACTGAAGCCTAATGACTGCATTCCCAACACAAGCCACCATATCCCCTCTGAGAACAGGGGACAGAGGCGCAGGGATGGGCACAGCTCGCTCTGCTTTGCAGGGCAAGGGGTGGCCTCAAAAAAGACCCCTGGGACAGAGGGCTCCGACCTGGCGATGCTCCTGGAGAGTGTGGGGAGGGCTGCTGCTGCACCAAAAAAATCAGGGGTGCCAAAACCAGCTCCTGACAGCTTTTTGGATGAGCAGAGCATTGTTTGCCACCATCCTGCCAGGCACAACGGGGCACAAGGAAGAACTGCAGCACCTGTGGCATGGCCAAGCRCCCACCTCTGCACCCCAAAGAGAGGGGCTGCCTGTGTGCTCCCAGCCTGACCCTGCTGCCCGCACCCTGCCTGTCCCCCTGGGAAGCGCCGCTGCCGGCAGGGCCGGGGTTGAAGCGAGGCCGTTAAAAGTGAGTCAACTAGAAACTGCCGGGTGAAACAGGCAGCGAGCGGGAGGCAAATGAGAGCGCAAAGGGAAACCTCAAAAAGCCGAAGTGACGCGCCGGGGCGGGCGCGGGGGGACACACGGGTTAACACGGGTGCCTCGCTTTGCCCATATATAGACAAATCGTGGCCCGTCTGCGCCAATGACGGGCGCAGGACCGTTGGGCTGGCGCCGGCGGGGCACAAAGTGCCCCGTCATTTTCCATGTCACCTGCTGCAACCGGCCTCACAGGTGGGGGAAGGGGAGGCCACAGGTCGGGGGGCCCCGGCCCCCCCAGAAAGGACCCCCGCAGCACTGCGGCAGCACAGATGGGCGACTCCTGTTTTCCCCTTTCCCGCCTTAATCCAAGGGTTGTGCAACCTCCCAGGGTGCTCTGCACCAGGGTGGGCCCGTTTGGGATGGAGGATGCTCCGGGACAGAGCCCAGCAGCGATACAGGGCAGGAGGGATGAGAGCCGCCCCGCTGGGCTGTGGACCTCCCGGGGCAGGACGGGCTCAGGCGATGGGGGGCTGAGCTCTRTGGTGACAATCCCTCCTTTCCCAGCAGTCCCTGACACCCCCAGGACAAGGCATGGGAAGAACTGAGCATCTTCGAGGTCCGGAGACCCTGAGGAGGGGGGACAGGCACCCAGGGCTGCCAGGAGGCATCTCCCCAAACCTGGTGTTGATGGCACCTTTCCAGACCAGCCAGGTCAGGCGATGCTGGGAGAGTGGTATCAAAGCCTCCAGCCTGGCCAAGGGGCCAGATCCTGTGGCCACCGGGGCGTGCTGACACCCTGCCCTGTACCATGCGCCTGGGCTGTTTGGGGACCCACTGGAGGAGGTGCAACATCCTTGCCCAGCATGTGTCCCAGGGCTCTGTTTGGGCACTCAGCAGCTCTTCTGCAACTGCCCGCGCAGGAGGACCATTCCCTCAGGAGGGAAAAGCCCCTTCCAGCCCAGCACCTGCTTTGGGCAGAGCCTGGGTGATGCACATCTGGCCAGGAGGAGGAAGGACAAGTGCCACCCAGGATGCAGCAGGAGATCCGGGAGATCTGGGGATGGGGTAGATACTGTCAGGTTCTCAAATCCCTCCTGTGACTTCAGCTGTGGTCTTGCTTTGCCATTYGTCCTAAGGAAACGTGCCCTCAGCACCCCCAGCAACCTCCACCATCAGGGTGAGACCCCACTCTGCCCCACCAACCTTTGGCGTCTCCCCTTCCCACAATGCAGAGCTGCAGAAGSAGACCAGGGAGGTGAGAGGTCTCAGCCAAGAGGAGGTTTGGGACCCTCCACCAGCTTCTTGTGTCCCCCCAGCCACCCAAACCCCAACTCTGTTGGCAGACCAGTGGGTTTAGAGGTGTCCACCATGAAGCAGCTTAGGGGCTCTTTGCAGACAGCACTGAGCTTGCAAGGGGTGGCAGTACCATCTTCACATGCCCTTTGCAGGCCTTCTTCAGGAACCGATGGCCCACCAGCCTGTCTCTCCTTCACAAAGCAGAGCCTCCTCCTTCCACTGCAGTTCCTGAGGGGCAAACACCCAGAGGACCCATCATACATCAGAGCTCCCAGTTTTCCCTGCAGATCCCCTCACCAGGGAACACGTCCCAGTTCCTCGCCCACCCGCCTCCATCCCCAGTAACCCCTTGGGACAGCGCACATGGCAGCCGTGCCTCGTTTCTGCCACACTTCAAAAGCTTTCATAGTTGCCTGCACCTCTGGAACCTGCAGCCATCCCCCCTGCTGCCGAAAGCTGGCCATGGGCCCCCTCCTCTCCCCACCACATCAGACACACTCAGGTGCCTCGGTGGCTTCCGCCCACGGGCCCTGACGCAGAGGTGATGGGCCACCCGTTAATGGCATGCACCRTGGCTTCCCCATCCTCGCTCCAGCAGTGTTTCACCCTGGCCCTGGGCAGGCAGCACGGGTACCAGGAGAACAACSCAGGTTGTCTTCCCCTGCACCTCCACCCTGCCAAGGTCTCCTGGGCCAGTTTCCAAGGAAAACAGTTTTAAGCTGGGGTTTGTTTTGGTTTCTCCCCCCTCCCAGCACCTACCACAAAGGGTCTGTGCACCCCTGMGGTAACCAGCCCCCCCAGGCGCACAGGGACGGCTGAGAGGCACCTGGGAAAGTCCGAGTCCGTGCGCTGGAAGGCAGCGAGGCAGCAAGTGAAAGCGAAGCAGGCCTGATGCTGCTGCAGCCGGCCCCGGGCAGCACCTCTGCCTGCTGGCCTTCGCGCCAGCACAGAGGTGACAACGGGGGAGGATGCCACGGCGTGTGCAGAGCATCCACTGGAGCGAAGCTGGGGGGACTCACCCCGCCTCAGCCACAGTCCCCCTTGGCCGGAGCCCAATGCGCTCTAACACACGTCCCCCTTCATCTGAAGCCCAGCTTGCCCAGGCTACAAGACAAAGGCCAACGTGAGCCACTTCCATCCCCTGGGCGGTGGGGAGCAGTGTGCGTGGGCAGGTCCCTGTCCCCGGGGCGGCATGCGGAGGGGCCCCCGCGCAGGTGGGGACGGCTCGGCTGGGCATTTCCCAGCACCGCCGGCAGCTGCTGCACGTAGAAACACCGTGTGCTCTGCGGTTTTGGAAAGTCACTTTTCTCGCCCAGAGGGAGAGTCGGGGTATCGGTTCTCAAAACCCGCATGAAGAAATCCACTGGCTCGTGCTTCCTGCCCACGCTGCTGGGGGCTGCCCCAGCCCCCCCACTGCCCGAGAGCTGCCAGGCTGCTTCAGATGCCAAACCTGCAGAATTTTCAGGCCTGGCTGAAATATGTTAGCGTCATTTGGTGCAGGGGGAGGAGCCATCTTAAATTGACTCAGATGTACAGCTCCCTGCCCGGTTGACGCTTTCTCTCCCTATTACAGCCTGGGCTGCCACCACACATTTTTCCTCCAATTTCTTCAGTGAGAGAGCTCCCTGCCCTGCTTTTCTCAGCAAATAAAGCTCCACATCCATTTGCTTTTTGCTGCTACAAAACCCTGACAGCTCCAGGGCTGGAGTCTAACTGAAATGCTCATTTCAGGTGCTTTGCAGACGTCCAACGCTCAGCTCCGCCAGCCTGGGAGCAATGAATCACTTGGGCGGCGTGGGCTGGGAGATGTGGTGCATGCGTGGGCGAGTGAGCAAGCAAGCTCGCAGGGAGGAGGCTCACCGAGCCAGCCCGATTAGAGGCACCAGGTTCTTGGAAGCGCTGCGAGCTGCTGCAGGCAGAGGAGGTGCAGGTCTCTCTGAAAGACCACCGGCGTTCAGCCCGTTTGCCTCGCTGTTCTGGCTCTATTGCTCTTGCAGTGCAGCCCCCGCCGGTCATAACTCTATATAACCTGGAGCGGTTGCRCTTCCTAGCAAGGGGTGAGGTCCCCGTGGGGTTTACAAGCCCCCTCACCTTCCCCGCGAGGCACAGTGACAACACACACTGCTCCCTGGGGAGAATTTCCTAAGCAAAGTTCCCAGCCCTGGGCAGTGACTGTGTTACTGCAAGACTGCAGCTTCCCAGGAAGGGAGAGGTGAACCACCGCGCCTGCAGACCCGGAGCCCAGCCAAACAAGCCCACCCTGCCCGGGGTCCTGTGCAGAGCCCTCTTGTCACCTCCTCTGCACCATGGGGCCAGCGGACAAGGTGGCCTGGGACTGGGGAAGGGGTCCTGATGGGCCTCCAGCATTGGAGCAGCTCCAGCATGGCCATCCCCGTCCCTGGAGCCAGGGAAGGGGGACAYAACCTGGGAAGCTAGTAGGGACCGAAAGGCGCTGTGAAATACAGCGAAAAATGGAGATGTGCCTCAAGTCTCTCTTGCTCAGGTCCATCTCCAGCAGCTTCACCCCAGCCCATCACCAGGCTCCAGCCCCGCTCCACGAAGCCGTGCTGCCACCCCGTGGCACTTGAAGGGTGAGGCCTYGAGGGCTGGGCATGGCCAGGGTGATTGATCTCTATCATCCCCAACATCCTTCCAACCTGGCTGGAGCCAAAACCTCACTCCCCAGACCCATCTCCCTCCAGCTGGAGAAAGAGCCGCCCATCTCATTCTCCTTGACACCCTTCATTCTGAACCTTGTCAGGTCTCGTCAAACTCACACAGCTGCCCAGACAACACTGGCTGCAGCTTTCTTGGACCATTCTGCAGGGGATGAACGCACCCTGGGGGGATCCCAGCTCACCCCGTGCCTCCCATGGCACAGCCGATCCGAAATTGCCCTCCAGGGCCCCAGAGGTCCATGYCCAAAATGTCTAAACCTGAGCATCCTGCAGAGTCATGCCCTGGGCCGCTGGGACAGTCGCACCTCTCTCCCACAGACCTCACCTACCAGGCATTTCCGAGGTACATCTCCTGCCCAGCCTCTGCAACCATGCAAGCCTGGAGGGTAATTATCAGTTGACTCAAGTGCTTTGGATGTTCACCAGGGATGTGTGAAAATCACGGTCAACTCCCTCCTCTGCCAGAGGACATGAACCCGCTGCTCTACCTTCCCAAGAGGAGGCTCTAATCCCCAGGCCAGGGGCTGAAGCACTCTCAGCTCTTCCCACAAAAGGACATCTGCACCTGGAGGTGTCTGCTGGAGCCCAGAGCCCACCACCAACTTGACTTGGTCCTGGTCTGCACCGAGCAAATACTCTTGACTTCAACATCATGTCTGCAAGTCCCCAAGAGAAATGTGGTTTAAGACATCTTTCTCTGCAGCCTTTCATCTCCACCAACGCTGCGGCCCCCACACAGCCCCCCTGTGCTCACGGCAGTCTTCTCCAGCCACACATCTGCTCCGGAACCCCGCAGGAAGCCGTGCTCTGGCTGACCTGTAGTGCTTGGGACTCTTTTTCGGGGCCAGCTCTACAAACCAGAGCAGTCCAGAGAGCACGTCGCCTCCACGCTCCTGACAGTGTCACTCCCCAACAGCAACACATTCCCTTCGCTGCAGCCACTTTCATCCCAGATCAAACGCAGTTTTCAGGCTGTATTAGTTTTCCACTATTTGTCTACAGAAAACAAAAATTGAGCTTTCCAGCTACAGGATTATCTCAGAAAAAAAAAAAAAAAGCTTATTTCACAGAGCTGCTGATCTAGGACTCTGCCCTTGGACAAGCCACCTTTGTGATCGGTGGCTGCTGCTGAACTGGAAGAAAACAAATTAAGCAAGAGCCGTCAGCTAAGGAGACCAAATCTCTCAGGAGCCCACGCAATGCAGACACTATCCAAGCTGACACTCGAAACAGCCAGACCTCTRCAAATACGAGGCTGGATGGGTGTTTCCACCCCCTCCATCCTTCCCCTCTGCAAGGGCCGGTGCTGCCTCCCAGCCACACCAGCAATGGGCTCATCTTGCTCTGCCTGCCCTGGAGGCCAGCAATGGCCACTTGAAGGTCCTTCAAGCCTGCTTCCATGTCCCTCATACAGGACCCTGCAGGCCCAGGGCACTGTGACCTCCAGATAACTACCTCCACATGAAACACTTAACATCATCTTACCTATTCCATCCAGGCATGAGCTGTAAGGCACAAATCACTAGTCTGCTTGTTCCTACAGCGAAGGACATCCCAGTTCAGCCAGGGCAGCATCTCCCTCTCAAGGCAGGAATATGGTCCACGGCATAAGAAGTGACGGCAATCGTAGGCTCCAGACAGTCTGGGGGCTGAATGCGAAACCCCTCACCACACCATCCACTCCCTGCAGCAGGTGAAACTAGTGACTGAGTATACAGATGGACTCAACTCTGACCAGGCAGTATGTTTTATTGAAATATTTACACAGCTATATCCCAGCTCTCCTCTTTTCCACACCAACTGTAAAAAACCTTGTGCATCACCATTAAATATCGCTTTCCCAGCCCTCCCCCTTGCCAAGGCTCAAAAAAATGTGTGGGCAGACCATGGTATGGCAGAGTCCAGACGTATTAAGTGAGAGGAGCCAAGCCAGCAAGATCCCTCTGAGTCCAGGCTCGCTTTCCCACATGCTAAAGCTAAAAGGTTTCAGAGCAGTGCCCTGCGTGCCCACTGCCTCTCCGAACGCAGCACTGGGGAATCCTCCAGGCAGCACAAGAGGCCCTTAGGTTTTTATAGCTGTGTCTCGGGACTTGTAAGCCACACCACGGCTCTTCAGCTCTCGGACGATCCCTGCAGCAAGGAGACAAAACACATTTCAGTATTCCCTAGGGATGAGGAGCCCTGAAAAAATGGTTGCTCTGTCATGTAGCCATCATTGCAGAGATCAAGAACTGGACAATCATCTTCTTCATTTCTTCTAATAGAACTGTTGAGAGCGTTCCCTCTTCTAGTTTAAACGCCTAGATAGAGCTCCCAAACATCAACTCTTGTTTTGCCTTGGGAAAGAACCAGGTAGAGATTTTATTTACATTATTTCCTACCTGAAAATGTTTGAATATTATGACTGTACTGAACAGGTCAAGCTCTTAAGGGTACTTCTTAAATCTTTCAGTCACTTCCGTGACCTGCCTGCATGTTCCACCTTCTCAGTAATCCCTTAAGACAGGGACAGCAGAAGAGCACCCTGGGGTTCAGCCTGGCTCTCACCAGCGCCACGCACCAAGGGACAGCCATATGACAGCGTGCAAGGCCCACGAGTGCAGCCTGCTGGTTACTGCGCTCCCCAGTCCTCTCGCTCCTCCCYGTGATGCGAGGATGGGCTGAGAGAGGCCAAAGACATCTCCGACCTGTACTCCCTCCGCCTGCTGCCCTGTGCTCCCTGCCTGCAGCTGCACCGAGCTCACGCCATCATCTGCTGCACTCCGGTTATTTCAGCTGTGCCCAAAGCTGTGCCAGCAGGCCTTGCCTTCAAGCCTCGTGATGTTCCAGCTCCTTCCCCACGCAGGTGGCGGAGCTCAGGTCAGAAATAAGGAGCCTGGGATTCCAGACATAAGCATAGCTTTCACCCTGGGGATATGGGACTGCAGCACTCCTGGGAAGGGGCACAGGTTAGGAGCCTGCTCTGGGGCTACGTACAGGGCAGGGGCTCTAGCTATAGGGATGATGCAGTTTCTGCGTTACAGAGATAAGGCCAAGCCTCTGCACGCTCCGCTCCATTTATAAACACACAAAACCACCTTAACRTAAGCCCTCAGTGCAGTATGATGATGGAAAGGGGTATCTGCTCACCGAGATTGCTGTAACAGCACCCTGTCCTGCAAAACTCTTTTCTATGGACAAACCTTCATGTTCCCTGTAGCTGAACGGTTTGAAATGCACCCACTTTCTGGAGTCACTCTTTAAGTTTATCCCTCTGATAGCCTGCCTGGTATGACAGGTTTTTGTCAGCAGCATCTTCAATATCAGCTTCTGGCAGGCATAGTGCTGAATGACTGCAGGTAGAAAACCTGTCCACAGAACCCTGAAACCACCCTCCCATTCAGCACCTCCTTCTTGCAGTCACCTTGCTAATCCCTTCACCCACATGGCGGGTGCTCTGTTCACAACACAGTGTTCACTGAACCCCCAAATCCTGATTTCATCACGCAGCTACAGCGCAATGTACTGCCCAGTTTGTCACCTCGGAGATGGCTACAGCCCCAACACCTAATGTACAGAACAATCCCTCTGCTGCCATCCATGCAGGAGCCTCCCCTCACACAAGCCGGCAGCGTTACCTTGGGGCAGGCGGCCGGTCACAGACACTGCGTAGACACCCGGCTTGAAGTTACCTGGGGGAAAGAAAACACCGAGTTAGCCCATGTGGCAGCAGCCGGGTGGGCAAGCATCCCTGCCAGCCTCTGCCTGCGCAGATGACCCCTCATCGGGAGGGGAAACCCCCTCCACAGCCCGAAGAGCAACTCCTGCCCCAGAGAAGGGTTTAGTGAAGAAAAGGGATCCCCGGCTCCCAAACCAGCTGGGAAAAACCACTCACTGATTCGCTGCCACTTGGAGACCCAGCTGTCCTCAGGGCTCATCATCGCGATGATCCTGCAGGAGGGATGAGAGTGAGGGGACGCTTCCCGGCCGGGTGACACCTCAGTGCCACCACGGCGTCCCCGGCCACCCCGGGCAACGCGGCCGCCCCGGGCCCGGGCCCGGGCCCCCCTCACCCGTCGAAGGAGGAGCTGGTGCAGTCGTAGACCATCTCCCGGTTGCCCTTCATCTGCAGGTAGGCATCGCAGTTGTCGCAGCCGTCGTACTCGAACTGGTCGATGGTCTGAGGGGGACAGAGGCGTCAGCGCGGGGCCGGAGGAGGAGGGACGGGGCCCAGCCGGGACCGGGGCGGCCGCAGGGGCCGGGGGAGGGAGGGGAGAGCCGGGCAGGGCCGGCGGGAGCCGGGGAGGCCTGCGCCGGGCGAAGGGAGGGAGCCCCGGGAAGCGGGGGAAGACCCGTCCGGGCGGGGAAGCGCCCAGAGGCCGAGGAAGGCCCGAGCCGGGCGGTAGGTGGGGGGAGAAGGGCCCGGGCCGGGGCAGGGGGGGCCGGGGCCGGGCGGGGGAAGGCCCGGGCCGGGGCAGGGGGGGCCGGGGCCGGGCGGGGAGCGGTGCCGGTGGCACCTTGACGAGGGAGCAGAGCAGGCAGGCGCGGAGGTGCCGCAGGTCCTTGGGGACGGTCTCCAGCGCCATCCCGCCGCCGCCGCCGCCGCCCGCGCTTCCGCCGCGCAGGCGCAGAGCGGGGCCGGGCCGGGCCTGGCAGCGGCGGCGGCGGCCGGGCTCTCCGCGCTGCCCCGCGGGGTCTGTGCCCGGGGGAGGGCGGCAGAGAGCCGCCGAGGGGCGGGCAGCACCGCCCGGGCGGGCCCCGCGGCTCCAGCCACGGGCAGAGCCGGCCCGCGGGCCCGGCCGCAGCCTGCTGTCAGAGCGGGCCCGGGCCCCGTCCCGCCGCCGCGCCGCGGCCCCTCTCACCGCGCCGGGCCGGGGCCGGGGCCGGGGCCCCCTCCAAGCGATTTATTTCCGTGGCGTTGGGCGGAGGCGGCTTTGGCAGCGCAGCCCCGATGGCTCGGTACGATGAACAAAACCAGGCGAGCAGACCGGGTACATGGATAAATATATTAGTAAATAAATATATTTCTGAGCACATCAGCATATTCACACATCTTTGTTTCTATCGGACATAAATACACAGTTTTGCATATATATAAAACGTATTCTTCCTTTTTTTTGGGTCATAATTTATTCCCAAGCCCCGAGAGCCAGGACAGACTCAGCAAAAAAAAAAAAAACAAAACCAAAACAAAAACCAACAACAAAAAAACAAACCTATATTCACATTTCAAAAGGATCTGAACATTGTAAGACGGAGAGCAGAGGCTCTGTGCGGGAAGGGAGGAGGTCCAGCCCGCCCAGCCCGCGGTACCCATCTCGGCGGGGTGGGAGTCCTGGGAAGACGGCGGTCCCTGGGGAAGGGCTGGGGCTTCGGTTTCGGATAGAGGGAGTTCGGGATGCTCTGGCTTCCATCAGTTTTCAGCTGGGACTTTGGACGCAAGGAAGAAAAATGAGCTCTGCTTCATCGCAGGGATGCTGAAGAAATTCGGTGACGGAGCCCAAGGGTACTGAGCACTCAAAAGCATCGCCCAGAAGCGAGAGGAGCCGTTCCCCATTTTCTCAGCTATTGCTTCTTCCCTTCCAGGCGGCCAAGGATGGTAGTCCATCTACTGAAGAGGATCTCAAAAACCACCTTCCTGGAGAGTTCCTCCCTCTCCTCCCACCTGAGAACCCACCGAGGCAGACCTGCATGCTCTCATTCAGCTCAGCAAGCCCCAGGGAGGGGGCCCAGCGTCTAGGATGGCCATCTTCTAGATGAAAAGGAGCAGCAGCATAACATCAGGAAAGGAAAACACTAAAGCAGGCATTGCCCTGCACAGCCTGGTAATACTGCAGTAGGGAGTGGAAAGGGTGCGTTAGTGCTGACCACTTTCTCCAAGAAGCTCGGGGCTTGCCGCAGATTCAGAGCCCYCCTTTTTTTTAAGGATAAGGAGGGAAAGAGAGGAGGACATTTAGACTGCAAACTAGAYGCTCGTTCCTTTGAGGCAGTGAAATGCATCCCTGGAGGCTCTCGGCCTTCTTGACTCCTAAAGAAACCAGTGGGAGCACCTGGACTTCATGACCCTCCCCTCTGTAAAGTCATCTGAGCCCTCCAGGATGGTCAAGGACGTAGGGAGCTGGTTGAGACAAGCCATGGACCATGTGCACAAGAAGTTGAACAGGGGGAAACTAGACCCGCTCCTGGKTTTTTTTTCCTCTAGTTTAAGATTGAGTTCCCTGCAAGGGAGAAAACATCTGAGCTTGTGTCTTCTGCTTGCTCTGCAGGACAAGCAAGAAGAGCCTGGAAAGGTTAAAATATAATTCTGCTGGGTTCTTTGATGAAAGAAATTCAGCTCTTCTCTAGACTGAAAGGTCCTGCAGTGGCTCGGTCACAGGAGACAAGAAATGAACGCTAGCAAGGGAATAATGGTTTTGTTTAAAACAGTGCTATTGGCTGACTTTTAATACCATCACTTCAATGTCAGTGACTGATTAGCAGCTGGGACAAAGATGCCTCTTTCAAAGATTAAGGGCAGCAAACCCCGTAAAAAGCTCTCCTCACCAACGAAGGAAGGCAGAGGCAGGATTATCCTGAACTGGAACAACATAACCCGTGCGCTCTCTTGAACTGGAGAAGAAGCTACTGCTTCAAAGGAAGACACAGAAAGCTTACTGAGCACTGAGCAGATGGAGGAAGTCTGTCCCTACACCGGGTTTCAAATTGTCAGGAGTTACCTTCAGCTCCCGTGTTGTATCCTCACCAATGCTTCATTAGCATTAACTCTGGAAACACTTGGTGCCATATAAATGTGCACTTCACATGGGAATCTGGCTAATTCTTTGGCCTGAATGATCATTTAGGGCAATGAACTCGACAGTCTAATTCCCTGCTGTATGAAAACTGTTTGGGTTCTATATGTTTTGAATTTGGCAGGTTTTATTTTACTTGAATGTCCCCAAATTATGAGATGCAGGAAATAAGAACTAGTGACATTCCAAAAAAAAACCCACAAATGGGAGGGAAAAAAAAGTAATAAACCGAGAGCCTAGCAATTTCTCAAGTTTTCTCTCTCCATCATCAAAATGTTGGAAAAGGCAGAAGGGTATTTTGAAAAATTCCTTCGCAGGATCATTTCTGGTGTCTCAGAAATACGAAGATCAGGCTGGGTGATGGATGGGGCTCTGCCCTGCATTTATTATGGATGCTTTTTCTGGGAATTTTTGCTGTGTCTTGGGGCAACGAGGGAGGAAGGAGAGAAGCAGGAGCCACGTGAACTCAAGGATTTTCCGTGACTCCTGTGACGGGGACATCTCAGGTTTGAAATATGCTCAACAAATGAGTTGCTCTTAACAGGGCTGGCCATCACACCTATTCTGAGGGTAGGTGGAGGAGTTAGAGGATGAGTGAGAGACTTGTTCACATTGCCAGATGAGAGGGTGGATTCTTTGCAATGGAAAGAGTCTGACCCAGCTCCTTCCCCAAAATGCTGACATTGTCCCTGTGTCTTCACCTCTCCTGCTGCTGGCAAAACGCAGCAAATGGCCAAGATGGCATCAGCTGAGGGACAATGAAGTGATCAAAAGTGGTGAGAGCTGTTGGTTTCCAATGCAGTCAGAAGACGCACCTTGCAGGGCAGACCTGTGAGTGGTGAGATGGGGAATAACTTGTTCCTGTGTCTGAAATAAGAGTGGAAAAGTTAAACGAAGAAGTCTGGCTTTTGACCTAAGTGAGGAAATGAAGTCAGGAGCTACCAGGCCACAGAAAGTCCTTTCTGCAGCTTTTGGTCTTGAAGACTTGTTTATTTTTGAAGTGTTTAGCAAAACCTTCTGTGGCATGAACATGCCAAAATAGCAGCTTGCACTCACTCCGCGAGCTCTCCAGCTGGTGACTCCCAAGACCGGCCTCTGAGCGAGCCAGCCCACGCAGATAGATGCCACAGGATGAAGATGGGCTGCCTGTGCCTTCAAAGGAGAAGGGGACCTGGAGAACAAGGCTCTGTGTTTGTGTGACCGTCGCAACGTGGGAACATGGGAGGAGACCACAAGTGTCACATTGCTTATTTGCAGTCTGCATCTTGGCGTGGGCCATGCAGGTCAGGGCTGGTTATTACGCATTGCCTGTGCAGAGAGCAAGATGTGAGCTCCTCTACGGCTGGTACACTGAACATCTCTGTCTACTCCAGCTGCCCAGTAAGCAAACAGGCCAGTGTTTTATTAAACTGAGTGTTCATGGACATCCTGGACCTCCTCTTCAGATCCTGCATTCAAAGAAAAGGAAAAAGAAAAGTGTCAGCTACAACTAGATGAACATTCCTGGACTCTGCAGCTGCTGGGGCCTTGACCCTGCAATACAGAGAACAGATGCTGCAGTGAAAGCCACTAAGTTTCTCCCAGTATTTTGGAGGGACTTTTCTGGCCATATCCCCAATCAGTTTATTCCTCTAAGTTAAAGCACAATAAAATGTAAAGATAAGACATCAAGCTACTCTTTAAATATTTCAGAAGATACAGGCTAAGGGCATGGTGCACCCCAGCATTCACATCGCTACTAGATGTTTGCTTGTGAGGCTTTTTGATGTTTGCTCTTTGAGGACAATCTGTACAGCCATTCTAAAAATTATTAGCAACAGAAAATAACACCAATTCATATTCACACAGTGGCACGGCAGCACCTTCCAGGGACAGGGGACAACAACAACAGAAACTCCAGACAACAAAAGCAGACCGCAAGTGATGTGTGCGTGCAAGAAAGGGATGGCACATGCATTTCACGGTGTGCAAGAGGTTGCACGAATTGCTTCTGAGTCCCAAACAAGCCATACCCAACAAGTGGTGGTTGGCCACAAATGCCAATCCCTCATGCCCAGCCAGCAAGGACTGCAGCTCATGCTCTTCACCAGCCCCTTGAGCCTGGTGAATTACTGACAGGCAAGTGCTGAGTAGTTTACTTTGAAACATTCAACATAAGCGCTGCCTAGAAATGGTGCACCCTGAGTTACTGCTTCAGATAGTCCCTTTCTCTCTGTGTGACTGAGCGTTGACGCACACACCACGATCCCTTTCCCAGATGTCTCTCAAGTCTGCCCACAGCTCTCACGCAGGGTCAGCATAGCCCAGTAAAGGCACACATGCATTATTTTTCACATTTCTCTTTTCCTGAATGTTCCTGAGATGAAAAGGAAACACATGCCCATATAGATATTCATAGAGAGCAATTCAAAACAACTTTTCAAAACAGTCACAGCAAATTCTTGTTTGTTATAAATCACCGGCTGTAGGAACAGGACCTCTGGAAATTAAATATATGGGAAGAAAACAAACAAACAAGATTCTGCTTTGAAAATGTAGCTAATTGATGTGGGAAAATTAATGCACAGACACAGTGTTATACATATACATATGTGTGCAGGCACGGCCAAAGTACCAGAAGACAGAGTTTGAGAGTATCTGGCATTTGTGATTTGTGTCACCGGTACATTGAATAAGCCATTGCCAGCTGCTTCTCATGTACACCAGCTTATGTGCAACACAAAAGAGACTGCACAGCTTCGATCACTCTGTGATCGGATGCCCTGAGTCTCAAATAGCGTTATTAAAATATTTTCTGAAAACCGTGCCTGTGTGAGTGTCCCCTGTTATACAAACAGAAAGGAGGGCTAAAAAAAGGTCTTGAATTGGGAGAGGTGGTGGAACCTCAGCTGCTGAACTGGCCATCGAGACCCACACAGGGCAATGACCTGAAGGAGCACACCTTGGTGATACAACAGAAATCTTGTTCTTTGGGTATTAGGTTTTAACGGTGGTCTTTTTCTGCCCTCTAATCCCTTTCCCCCTCTCTGGTAAAGATCAAAGACATGACATGAAAGGGAATCGCTAAGAGGATGAGCAGGAGATGGAGGAGAGGGGGAGGATGCTGACAGCGTGCTGCAGGAGGTGAGATTTCCCAGAGAGAGAAATCGAGACATTTCATCAGCCTGTGCTGGGAGTAATCTGGCTGTTCTGGGATGAGATCCGTGCATGCTGGGGTGGTTTAGGAAGCCATCTAGCTGTAATTCACTGCTAGTTGTCTGACTTCTCTTAAAAGGATCCATTCAGCATTGCTTGAGGATTGATTCTTCAGTGAAACAACTCCCAGGTACAGTCTCCCAGGCAAGAGAGGCAGGGATGTATCTTTATGCAAACCCCACCAAGAAAAGCTGGTGGAGGTGCTCAAGGAAGTGGCATAAACTCCAAGATCATGCAAGCATCTTTGGGATCATCTGTGACGCCCTGGCGATGGCTGCGGGCAGCGATGTTCCCTGCGATGCCAGTGCATGGCACTGCCTGCACAAGTGGAGTTTCTCCAGGGGCTGTGGACCAAGATTCAGCCTCACTTGCAGCTGGGCGAGGTGAGCACACACCTGGAAGGTGCTGCATCCCACAGAAGCACCATCAGCTTCTGGAAACCCTGGTTTAGGGACTTCCTGAGCCAGAGAGTGTATTTGCATCTCCGCATTTGATAGCTCTTGATCTAGGCTCTCGAACCCATTTTACTTCTGGCATCTATGTCCTCTGGGCAATGAGCACCAGTTTCACTACACACCGTGTGTTACCTTATTGGGTGTTTTAAAGCTTCTGGTTCCCATTTGATGCCACCACTTACTTTGTTATAAGCACCAGTGAGTCCCTCTAATCTGCCTTCTCCCCTGCTCTCCTGATTTCATATCCTCTCTTTCATATCCTCTGGTAATCATCTTTTTCCCACATGAAAGTCTCTATATTCTTTCTGTTTTCTCAGAAAAACCTCATTGTTGTGATTGTACTCGATACCTTTCTGCACTTCTCCCAAGTCTGCTATATCCTTTTTCGAGAAGCGGTGATCAGTGGCGGATGCTAGCTGTGAAAGCACCACAGACTTACGCAGCTGCATAATGGCACTTTCTGCTTGTCCCACATTTGTTCCCAGCTAGCTCCTAACAATAATTTGATTTTTACTTAGAAGCAGTTCTGCTCGTGTGTGGCATTTTGCGCTACTTACATGGGATTTCATCCACCACTCTATTGCCCGATAACTCAGCAACGGGAGATCCTTCTGTAATGCTTTGTAACCAGTTTTAAAGCTGACAATCCTGAAGGATTTTGTCTTTTATAAACTTTGCTATCTCCTCGCCTTGTCCAGGATATTTATGAGCTTGCTAAAAGGTGCAGACAGTTGGAGAACTCCACTTTCCTCCTTCTTGGAGTAACTTTCCTCCATTAAGACTGATCTGCACTTTATCTCCTATTTTTTAGCAAGTTATTTACCCATGAGAGCACCTTCCCTTTTATCCTTTGAGAGCTTCATTCCCCTAAAAGATCTGCGAGGCGTTATCTCTCTCTACAAAAGTTGTGTTGCCTCCTCCCCTGGTTTTCACATTTAGCCATGTGCCTACAAGTCAGACCCTGTATTTGAATTTTTAACAATTTGCTTGGCAGGAAAGTCAGGCTCATTGTTCTGTGGCTTCAGCTATTTCAAGCTGATATTGCCCTCAGCTCTTCCTTCTGGCTCTGGGCATGGGTAACAGATTGCAGTCCACGTTCGTGATTTAGCAGTTTTGTGTTTGAGCCCCTGCACGATGCCCAAGCGAGTGATCTGTAGCCCTGGCAATTTGTTACTATCCACTTTATTGATGTGTTTCAGAAGCGCTCAAACTGATGATTTGATTTATGAGGGATCCTCTATGCCCTGAACGGAGATGTGCCAGGGTGAGAACCTCCTCAAGCGCTTCCACGCTGATCACTAAAGCAATGAATTCAGTTTGCTCTTCTGCTATGCAGTTACAGCCCTTGAACATCCCTCTTAGACCTGCATTACTCCCTGGACCTGCAAAGCCTCTGGCAGCCTTCTTCCTTCTGATGGAGTTGAAAACGTTTGCATTAATAGTCTCTCTCTTTTTCACAAGTTGTTCATAGAAAACTTTCCTGGCCTGCCTCACCGTGGCTCTGCACTTAGCGTTGCATCCAACTCTTTTCTCATTTCTTTGTCTAGCCACACCTTCGCTTTGGAAGAACGGCTTCTTGCTTCTAATTGCCCTCTCTGCTCTGCTGCTTGGCCAGCCCTTTTCTGGGGCTTTAAATGATCCCTGTGCCCAAAAGCATCTTATTCTTTTGACTGCTTCTTTTAGTATTATTTGAAGAAGATTCTCATGTATATGTAGGCTCCTCTTTTGCAGCCTGTGCTAATGCAGTGTATTATAACCCTAATACCATACTCCTCCTACTTCGGTGCAATTGGGGATTTTTGTGTTACTTGTCATTGGACTTAACACTCTCCTTAATGCATAGTGTCCCTCCCATGCCACCAGAAGAGACACACTCTTCTCCTCTCTGTAATTTCACCTGGGAATTAGAGAGTCCCCCTGTTTGTTGTTTTTTTAAACTGAGTTTCTGAAAAGTTTGTGTCAAAACTTTAATTTAAAGCCAGGCTTTCTAATTCATCCACTTATATTTTTAGCCTTACAACATTTATCTAGAGGCATATACGCATTTCTCCTTGGTCTCCTTGTCTATTTTTTGTGTCCTGCTTACATGGGACGAGATTGTTCTTTGCTCTTTTTACTTGTTCTCTATTGATTTATGTCCAATCCCTTTCTAATATAAAGAACCAATGTGATTATAACTCAGAGGTTGTGTTATGTCAACCAACATGTTTTCAGCTTGATGGCTTTTCTGCATAAGCCCTGCATGAGCTCCCACTCTCTTCAACTGTCCTCAGTTCCTAGTAAAGTTAAATCCTTCCTTTCTATGTATTTTCTCAATCTTACAAGGAGATTCTGACTCTCTGGCTGGTCCTGAAAGCATCCATAGAAGCTACTGCAATAGACATACAGTCACACTGCTTTCAAACACATTGGTCCTTCTAGCTCCTGGTAAAGGGAGGTAAGAGGGAATGAAGGCTGTGTGTGCTTGGCAAAGCACGCTGGCACTGGCTCTGGGTGGGTGTCAGAGAGCCTTCCCCCATCACGCCATCAGGAGACAGGCACAGATCTGGGCTGCTGGGACCGTCTACAAAGAGACAGAGGCATCACAGCATGGACCCTTGCAATGCCCTGGACACTGCAGCACCCAGCACCCCACGTTAGGTGCACAGACTCCTGCTCTGGTGGCCTGGGGAGTCCTCCCAGTTTCATTTTGAAATGGGAGCTCAAAGCAACCCCTGAGCAGCCTGCCCTCACGCCAGGAGGGCTCTCTCCATGTGGAGGTCCCCTGCTGTGATCCTGGGAGGGCTCTGTCCTGGCGATATTGCTGCCCACCGCCTCTAACTCAGGGGACATCAGCACTCAGAGCTACCTGCAAACCAGAGAGGCATCTCTGCACTGCTGCCTCCTTATCTCTCGAAACGGCAGCATCCCTCCGGGCCCTTTGAAGAACCTCCCGTATCACCTATCTGCAGTGTCAGGCACTTCTGCACCTGGGAAAAAAAATCTGTTCCTGGGAGTCTGGGAGCCCAGAGCGCCGCAGGCAGCCAGCACCGTGCCCCATCCAGCCTCTCCCCCTTCCCTGCTGCCTCCTCGGCAGGCGCTCCACCACCAGGAGCCTGGGTGTGGTGTAGGGCTGGATAGACGAGCATGGGGAGGAAGTTATTACCTCCGTGGCACAATGGGCACGGTGAGTCACAAGTTTAAGACCAGCATTTTAACAGAAATTAGGCAGCTAGATCTGTATTTGGTACCTAAATCAAAACGATTTGCCCGAGGACCTGCAATGAGTCAGTGGCAGGGCGAGGAAGGGAGCCAGGCTCTGCTCGGAGCCAGCACCTGCCCATGCTGACTCGCAGGTTGCTGTATTCAGAGGAGCCCGAGAGAGCAAGACCTGGGAGCTAAACTCAGGTTCTTTCAAACAGCCTCGTCTGAAACGCATTTTCCCTCTCTCAGCGAGAGATATACAGCAGTTAGGCAAAGGGCCAAACTTTAATTATGTCTGATTTCAAAAAGACACTAAAAAGCGACTCCCACGCAACAGAGGCAGGTGAGGAATGAGGGATGTGCAAATCCATAAACTCATTTAGTCTGTTCTCCTACTACCACCAGCCACACACACTTCCTTCCTTATTGGTTCCAGTTAGCCAGGGTTGGCTAAAACAACTAGAGCCCAATAAACCTTGAAGGTAATGACTCTGCCAGTAAGACATCCAGACTGATGTAAGGACACTGAGAAATGTGATCCCACCCCTTCCTTTGGGAGATACTCCAGCTGCTAGAGATGCTTAGTTAAAAATAGCCACCTTATTTCTCATTTGTATTATTTTAGGATGAGACTGCAGGGTTTGGTGCACTCATTAACAGACTTGCTAATCGTTCAGGCTATCATCTCCAGACAGGTGAGCTCTGAAATGCTTCTGTTGTCAGTGGTCCTGTAGGAAAGCCCACTGTGAAGGTACCAGGTCTACTGGCAGCCAGACTACCTTCAGCAAACCACCCTCATTCACCTGCTTGCTGCAAGAAGAGGCAAACACCAGACTTACCCTGACCACCCTGCTGAGATGGGCAGTGAAGGTGAAGACTCAGACTGTGTCTGGGGGTGCCCGTCCCTGAGAAATCAGCAGGAACTGTGCGGTTTCCCTCCCGTCCTGACAACCCCTCCTCCTGCTTTTTCAGCTCTGAGCCAGACTGCGGCACTAAACACTTCCAGAGTGGCCGAGAGCCCGAGCCGCAGGGCAGGGGAGCGCTTGGGATCAGGGGCTGGACTTCGGGCAAGCAGCGGTAGCCAGTGGGATGGCTGTGAGGAATGTGAGCATCACAGGCTTTGGGCAAGGCTGAGTCCTCGGGCAGGAGAGCGGGGTCGGGCTCCAGGGGACACTTTCTTTTCCTTCGGTGATGACGGCTCTGTAAGCTGTGTCTCGGGGGCAGCGGGACAGGGAATGTGCCAGCTGCTCCCGATTGTCTGTTGGCATCTACACTGAAGTCCAACCTGTTTGGAGAAGCGGAGGGGACATGAGGGGGCTCCCGGCCTTGCTGGGGACAGGCTGGCTGTCCCGCCGGAGCTGCCTCCTGTAGCACAGCACTGCTTTCCAGAGGCTGCTGACAGTGATGGCTTTTCTCAGTCCTCTTTTGTGTCCGAGCACTGTGGAAGCCAACCTTGGCCCCAGAGTACCGGGATTTGCGCTGCCCAGGCCCCTGCCCGGCCCGCCCGGGTGGACACTCCGCGTCTCTTCTGTAGTGATGGTGCTGGTGGTGGTGGTAGTGGACGTGGCTGAGCACCTGGGACTTCGCCGGAGCAGCACCCCCAGGCACCATCAGGTCCAAGGACCTGGGCCGCGTCTCCCTCGGCGGCCGCGGCTGCTCCTGGCCGTTGTCCGTGGCAGGTCCCTCTGAGCTGCAATACACGAAGGGGTCGTAGTCGCTGCTGAGGGAGCTGCGGAAAGTGGAGCAGCTGCCGTGGATGCCCTGCAGACTGACGTCCGTGCAGTTCAACATGGAGTCACTGGAGGAACCGTGGCAGGGCCCCGAGCTGGAGTCGCTGCCTGGCCCATCTGCCAGGTACCCGCTGTGCTCCGTGAGATAGCTCTCCCCGGAGCCACTGCTGTTGTGCTGGTGCCCGTGGCCGACCCCCCGGCGCAGGGCAGGTGCACGGTGCTGCTTCTGCGCCAGAGCTGCCTTGAGCCCCAGGCAGGGGGGCTGGGGCTGGAGAGAACAAGTCCTGTGGGGTGGCAGCGTCTGCCCGCACGCCGAGGGGTTGGGATGCTGCTGGCCCAGCAAGCCCGGGGCCAGGGGGGACGGGTGGCCACAGGAGAGCAGGGAGGTGGCTGGCCTGTAGGGCATGTAGTGGATGGTGCCAAAATCCAGCTGGGAGAGCTCTGGAGAGTGGAAGAAGGGGTTGCTATGGGCTGGCTCCGGGGGAAAGCTCCTGAGGTTCCTCTGAGGATACGCGTGTGGGAGGTGGTAAAGGGCATGTCCCGGGTGCTGGCGGAAAAGGTGGAGTCGCCGTCCGGGCTCCATGTCCTGAGGGGCCAGCCTAGAGCCAGCGGTCATGGCCTGGTCCACTGAGTCTCTGGCTGTGGAGAGAGAAGGGAGCATCCAGCATACCTCCCGCAGCCCAGCTGCAGTAGCCCCAGCACCGGCAAGCCTCCACTGCACTCCCGCTATGGTCCCACGTCCCACCCGTGCCCTGCAAATCCTCACTGCCACCACCAAACCGTCTTGATGGTCCTGCACACTCAGCACCCTCCCTGCTGCTACAACCCTCAGATCCCACCTCCCTTTCCCGCAGGTCCCAGGACTGGAAACCCCTCCTCTTGGTGCAGGTCCCAGCCCAAGCCCAGCATCTCGCTGTACACTGCGGGGGCTCACGCGCACAGGGACTCCTCTCCATGCACACGCCGCCCTGTACACCCACACGCACGGAGACACATGCTCCTGCTGACGCACCGACTGTACGCATCGCCCAAGGGTACATGGACCTCCTGGGCACAACCCCTGCACCCAACCCCATCCCTGGCTGGGAAATGCTGTGTCTGAGCCCTACCAAGAATATTGAACATGCAAAGGGGACACGTGTGGTGTTGCTGCAGCCAGGGGTCAACACACTCCCGGTGAAACTCATGGGAGCATGAGATGATCCGCAGTTCCTAGAGAAAGGTGGAGAGAAGAGGAGGAGTGTGAGCAAGAAGAACCATGTCCCAAGGCCTGGATGGGTCCTTCTTGATGGAAGAGAGCCTTGTAGGATGGAAAGATGTCTAACGGCAAGCAATCTGCAGCCCAGCTTTGCATGGAGGAGGCTGTGCAGCGGCCTGGCAGCTCTGATTCTGCTCGCTGCATCCAGCTCTGGGGTGTGAACATCCAGAGAGGTGCTAGCCCTCGGGAATAGGGGGGTTCCAGGCTGAGTGCTTTGGAGAAGCAAACCCCACTTTTGCCTCATTGTTTCAACATGGACTCATTATGGACATTTTACCCTATAGCGACAGCTGGAGACCCGTCTGCAGGGAATCTGAATCTGCAGGCAAGTGATTTCAGCAGGGGCAGGGCTTTTTTGGCTAAGGGGCAGGCAGACCTCCATCGATGCCAGTCCTTTCCCAGCCCTCAGAAKTTGCTGAAGGAAACATCCCAAGGGCCTCCCGCCCCTGCCAGACTGCTCAGCTCCCACCGCAGCTCCCACCTGACTGCGGCCGGAAAGCTCAGAGCCATGGCTAACCAGCAGCCGTGCCCGCAGCCTACCTGGCCCTCGCTGAACTCCTCCAGGCAAATCGCACAGACCGGGGCTGAGCTGCAGCTGCTGGCCGAGTCCCACCGYGACGCCTGCCGGCACCTTGCCTGGTACTTGCGTGTGGCCAGCTGCCCGATGGCCTGCATGGTCTGCTGCTGCAAGGAGTCCTGCCAGGGAGAAAGGAGGCTTTAAGGAGAGGCTCAGCCTTACATTGCCATACTTCTCATTGCCCTTCTGTTTGCGAAATGGGATTATCAGGAATGTGGGGGCGATACTCATTCCCAGAGGTGACTTTTTGTCTAACCTGACTTAGCCAGAGTAGGCTTTGTCACCAGCAGGAGACATCTGGCACTGGACATTCAACATCACTCAGCAGTGCTGAATTTTTGAGCCCCAAAGGCTTGTCTTTCTATAGGACAAATGGGGTATTCTCAAATCTGGAAATACATCTGACTCTGGAAAGACGATTATTTAATTTGTTAGTTTCTATTAAAAATACTAAATCTTCTACTGTCTACCAATACAGACAATACTGTTAAAATCAAGAGTTTGTGGGCCAGCTCTGCAGCTTTGGGTGCTGGGACAAGCTCTGAAAGGTGCTGGGACTGCAGGCTGCAGTGCTGGTGGGGTGGCAGGAGGAGAGCAAGGCCACCGCGAGAGGGATGCTGCCAGCCTATCTCAGGATCACTCTGCTTATCCCTGGGCTGCTCCTGCCTCATGTGGCCACATCTTCAGTTCACACAGAGGCACATTTCCCCTCCCAAACTGTGTCCGTTCCTGCCCTTCACGCGTTTCTGTTCACTCAGACACATYTGCTCCATGAGACTCCTACCTGAGTCCTGTTCAGCTGGCACTTCGTGCGGACAACAAAAATCAAAATGATGACGACCACAGTGCTGACCACCGTGAGAAGAATCCACACGTCGTAGTCTGGCTGTTGGATAAAACAGGAAAGAAATTACTCTTGTGTGGCAGGGGTGGGAATTAGAGGCTAGGCAGGGGAATCCCAATCTCTTCCTGACCATCAGCCTTTGAATACATGATCCTTGGCCAAGCTCTACCTCCTTGCTCTTTACAGAAAAAGAAAGTCTTTTCTGCACATTCCAGCAGGAATGGAATTTCTCTGTCTTGCAGCATCTCAGCTCCCTAGAGGCCATGGTCTAAGGTAGCACAAGATGAGAAAATCAAGGCTTGGTCTCACCTGAAGAGACAGGAAATCCCCTCGCCTCACTTGTGACGTTTAAGCAAAAGAAACTAAATAAACTGAAAGTGCTTTCGAGCCTTCATTTGCAGCACGTCATCTGAATGCTGCAGACAGGCAGCTCCTGCGAAGGGCTGTGATCTCCATCCCTGGGGAGGAAAGCTCAGCATCTTTGGGAAAGTCCTATTCCATGGCACAGCAGCTTGGGAGGGAGGATACAGAAGGCAGTGGGAATGATGTGTCTCTCACCCAAGCTGGTGGCTCCTTGACCTCTATCTTCACATGAGCCTCTCTGTTCTTGTTCACGACGCCCATGAGAAGCTCAGCATCATGGCCCCTGATCAGAACCACAGGCTGACTCAGACCTCTGGGCTTTCTCAGCTGTAAAGAAATAAACACAGTGAGAGATGGTCCAGAACAGCCTGAAACAAGGACTATCTTGGCCCCCCAGGCACGTCTCGTTCCTCCCGATGCTTCTTGCACACTTTAGAGACTGACTGCCCCCCCAAACTTGCACTATCCCTCTATGATGAAATCAGATGGAAGCTCCTCCTCTTTTACCAACTCTTCAGCATGGCTTTCTTCATTTCCTCCGATGGTGCCTCCTCATACACAACTGGACACTGCTCAGCGTCTCTTGTGCTCCTCGTTCAAGCCCCTGTGCAAAAGTTCTTGGTCTCTCCTCTTCCACGTGGTAACTGCCAACAACACTGCCGAGTGCTGCCTTCGCTACAGAAATGCTTCCTCTTCTCATCCTGTGAGACCCCTCAGTGTTCTCCCTCCTCCCTCTGTGATCTGCAGGACATTCTGTTTGTTTCTGATCATACCAGCAGTTTTCCACCACGGTCCAGGCAGCCTCGCACAGGCTGGCTCAGCAAGAGTCTGCCCTCTCCTCCAGACTGGCCTGAATCAGGGTGGCCATCTGACCCACTAACCACCTCCCATTCCCTTACTGAGCAACCTCAGCATCGCCTCACGGACCTGCGCTCGCTGCTGCATTTCTCTGGAATCAGAAATTAAGCTGTAAGCACATGAAAGAACCACGAGGGATGGATGCAGCAAGCAGGAGTCAGCCCAGAGTTTTGATAAGCTCAGGCACCAGCTCCCCTATCTGTCCTCTTATCTAATGCTGGATGCTTTTCATTATCCCTTGATTATTTCGATGGGGAACCTATTCCTTTCCAGAGATGACAGCAGGGTGGTGGAAGGGACCTCTGGAGGTCTCTAAACCAATGTTAAACTTGCAGCAGGAGTATCACCAACAGCATAGCAGGGTGGCCGTGACTTTGCCTTGAAAACTCGAGAAATCGTCTTTCCCCGAAGGTACACCAGGGCTGTCTGTACTAGATGAGATCTGGTAATCTGTGACTTCCCAAGAGGAAGCATCCAGCTCCTGGGAGAAAAGCTCAATTGACCAGACAATGTCCTTTAAGAGCAGCAAGGTGCTGTTCGCAAGCTGCTGGCCTGCTTGTGCTATGTGGAGATTTGGACGTGCCACGGAGTAAGCAAAAGAGAAAAGCACTCTGTGTGCATGGATGGGCTGGGTAAGAGCTAAGGTTCAAAGCCAGCCTGCAGTATCCTCCTGGGACCTCCCACTGCGTGTTGGTGGCTGGTGGGTCCTGGCCTGGGCCCACTTTGGGATGGGACAGGGGCACTGTGGTTTAACTGATAATATCAATGGGGTTTGTACCTGATCAGCAGCGCTTTCGTCATCGGTAATGTCAAAAAGGATCGCACGGGCTCCACGCTCCCCCGCCAGCTTTGCCTGTCCAAAAGAACAGAAGCTTCAGTGGACATTTTGTATTGTACATCTGTATTAACATCTACCATTTGGATATGAATCTGCCTCCCTGGCTCTTCACGGGAGAAAGAAGCACCTGCTGCTTAGATTGAGAAAATAGTTTACACCTTGGTTTCTGTACTTGTGTTAAGCTGCAGTGCCTGCTCTTGCTAGAGCTCTGTGGTTCATGGATGGTTTCTCCCTATAGTTGTGGAAGCAAATTAGTTGGTGGGCTTGCAGTCACAGCAACCCATAAACCTAAACACCAAATTCCCCAGCTGTCTGTGCCATGTGCCCCTTTGCTTCAGAGCTGGAWTTGCTGGGGAGGGATCTGCAGCCCCATTAGCCCTGCTGACCCCTATGCAACCCTCCCATCCCAGGACAGCAGAAACCTCTGCAGGTCCCCACTTCTCACTGTGGCTGCATCAGCCGTGGGCTGCCTATGGGCCTGACTCCCATACACATTGCTCTCCCTGGTCCCCGTCCCCCACATTCATCAGGGAGAAGCTCAGGCGATGCCTGGGCTGCAGGTCTGGTGGAGGATTAGGAGTGGGATGGCTTTTCACAGCCCACCGGTTGCTGTGGTCCGAGGAGGACAGCTTTGAGACCCACCCAAATGAGTATACATGCCAACCCRGTGAGGTCAAAGCACACTGCCTGGAGGACCTTGCGGGGTCACCCACGTCCTCACACCAAGCCCTTCGAGCCCTCCAGGCAGGCAGAGGCAGCCTCTTGTGAAAGGGAGACGGGAACGTGAACAAAGTGCAGGGCTGGGCCACTGTTACTCATGCGGAGCCCTTTGATCTGCGCGTCCCCGAGCGCCTGTGCAAACAGGGAGCTGCCGGAGCTGCTGCAGCAGTTTACCCACTGCATTGCCAAACCCCAGCTCAGGGGCCAGAGGTCAGTGCCGCCGCTTCCCAGCTGCAATATCAAACGCAGGGCGCCGGCTGAGCGAAGGGAAGGGGCATTCCTGGCGCAGCAARCAGCGGCGGAGCAGGTTCAGCTCCATCCCTCACTCGCAGGTGCTGGTCACCTCCATGCACCTCGTGGGGAGAAGCTGGGCGCCAGAGGTGGGTGCCTGGGTCTGGGGACAGGGATGAGGATGTGAATGGAGGTGCAGATGGTTGGGAAGACCACAGAGGCAGGGCTGAAGGCTCTGAGTTGCTGATAGGATTTGACACTCCTGCGTTTGGTATTCCAGATGGGGAAGCTGGAAAAGTGGGATCAGAAGCTCAGAGCAGGGATCAGAGACTGGGGTCCTGCCTGGGATCAAAGGAGCCTCAGCGTTTGCCAGCACTGAAGAAGAAACAGGACTTTCAGGTAGTGACTTCCACCCGTTGGAGCCAGTCAAGCTTTGATGAACAATGAACAGCTCTACAAAGATTTTATCCTGCTAAAGACACTGATGATGGGGAAACGAACAACTGAGACTGGACAAGTGACTTTTCCCAACATCTTTCTGACTCCTGTTGCAAAGGACACAACTTTTGTTCAAGCTATGCGCAACCTGCTTGCTGCAATCATTTTCTGAGTGCTTGCTGTCTTTGTGTCGGATCTCTTCAGCCACATGGCAGAGCTGACCTCCCTCTTTGAGGACTGAAATGCTTTCGGTGCAAATATGTATTTACAGGATGATTTAGGAGATTTCAGCAGTCTGTCAACCAGACTTGCAATCAATGGTTCACTCGGAAAAAAAAATACACCCAAAATATTACAAATGGTGCATCAGAAAGAAAAATAAATCACTTTGAATTGATTCCAGAGGTATTTTCCATGCCCTCCTCTCCCCTTGCAGACCAAACTCCTTCTCTACTGGTTTTAGCTTTGGATGCTGAAGCAGTGCTGGAATTTAAGAGAGGAGAAGCAGAAAAGTGCAGCAGGTGGCTGGTGGAGTTATCCTCATGCTGGGCTGGACGGGGTTGTCTGCGTGCACTGCTTGGCTGGGTGACAGCTAAAGCAGAGGTTATGATAACACTCTGCACATGGCTATTTTTATCATCATTGATATAGCGCTGCAATTCAACATGCAAAGCTCTACCGCAAGAAACACGTGCCAGGAAAACAAGGCTCCTGCTCCAGTGAGCACCAGCCACATCCCACAGCTACATCCCTGCTCTTGAGGAGAAGCATTGTCCAGGGATTCTGAGGAAGAGATCTGTATGATGTTGGAGGGAAGGAGCTTGGCAGAGGCTTCAGGAGGATGGAGAAGCAGCCAGACAGCAATTGCAGGGGGATGGAGGAACCAAGGTACAAGGCAGGGCCTGGGGATGTGGCCATCTTAAGGAGCATCTGCCTGTATTTCATGGCTAAACTAGTCCTTTTTGGGGGGAGAAGAGCTGTGAGCCTCCCTGGGTGAGATCTTGGAGCAGGCAGGATGGCAACCGATGTCATGTTCAGCTGGATCTCAAAATCCAGTGTTGGATTTGGCTCTGGTAACAAAGCAATGATGACTAAAGGCCAGTGAACTGTCACTCTATCATGAGCATGGCAATGAACTGAGGGGTTTATTTGCTTTGGCGGGGTTAGTGGTCCTGGAGAAGGGATCAAGGCTAGTGAGGATGACCACAGCGCAGCAATGCACCATGTCTTGTCCTCCCTGTGCAGACCTTCCTCAGCCGATCCCTGGACTCAGTAACACTCTGGTACTTCCAGTACTGTGATCAGAGACTCAAAGATTAAGGACAAAACCAGCAAAACAGTTTTTAAACCTTTTAGGTTCTTAAGTGGAAGATGAGTCTTTGAAGCTGCTGCTTCCTCCTGTTGAAGATCCTCCACAGTAGCTGCACTGACCAAGCCAGCCATTGCTGACCCCACCCCCAGCATCCTCCCCTGTGAGACGCGGCAGCCTGGGACCACTATAACGCGATGGTCACGTCTGGATGGACACGGGAGAGTTGGAGTAACCAGCTGTGCTCCCTAAGGCACCTGCAGAGCCCTTGCTCTCATGTCTATCACAAGCTGCACTGGAAGCCCTTGGGTTCACTCCTTATCCCACCATCCTCGTGCATCACTAACACCCACAGGTGGGACCAGGCCATTTTCCAGATGTGGAGTAACTGATAGCAGGTCGATAACTCCAGCACACTGGCTTGTGCTAACAGCTGGCATCAGCTTCAGAGCAGCAGCAAACCAAACTTAGGCTTCCACCCTGGTCCAGAAAGGGACAGGCATTGCTGCCTGGCTGCCCATGCAGCTGGGGGGAAGCAGCCCCGAGGTGGCAAATCCATCACAGCATCACATCCCTTTCCTTGCTTTTGTTGCCACAGCCTCTGCGAAAAAAAACCTGCTGTGCAGGAACAAAAGTTTTGCCTGCCCTCTTCAGCCGAGCTGCAGGGAGGACAGAAAAGGACCCTGTCCCCATCCCAGCATGTCACTACCAGCAGAAAGCAGACAACGGGGGCGGCATCACCTGAATGCAATCCAGATAAAGCCAAGAAGAGCTAAACAAGGTTTTTTTCATGTTTGTACAGTGCTTGTGGAAAATAACATGGCATTTAGTACTGAGACAATAAAAGGACGCAGTGAACCACTGAAGAAAAAGCTAATGATGTTAGCCTTATCCATGCAACTTTATCAAAGACACAAAGATTTTAAGGCTTAAAATGACCCTCGTTCCTACCTGACTTCCTTATTACCAGAGAATTGTACCAGTGACCTCAGCTTTTGACACAGTAACTGCTGTTTCACTAAGGTACCTCTTTCACAGGAGACCTGATCTGAAGACCTCTGAGATCTCCCATCCCTTTGTAGGGTGGATGGTGGCCTGCGCTGTTAAAGAGTCACGTCCCACCAGTAGTTCGTCTGGTTTGCATTTGTCTGAATTGCTCAGCACTGATTCTTCACGTGCCTCATTTAGTGAGGTATTACAGTATTATTTTTAAAGACAGGACGACAGAAGGTGTTTTCTGTGTCCATGTTCTCCCACAGGACAGAGGACACAGGGAAACACAAATCCCCCCAACAGGCCAGCAAGCAAGGGGAGGCTGCAAAACAAGAGGGGCACRAGGCTGCCAGGCAGTAAAGCGTACGGGACGCTGGGGAAAGGTCTGAGCTGTCCCAGAGCGGTCAGGTTAGGGAAAACTCCACACCTTTTACAAAGCCAGGCAGTCCAAAAAATAAGGAGGGATGGGTATTGGGGATGGCTGGCACAGCGTGTCTCCCAAAGGACCCCTTCTGCCAAGGACCCTGCTCTATCCTTGTCCTTTTCCTCCACCTTCCAACAGCTCTTTCCTACCCTGCTGCCTCCTCCTGCTCTCACTCTTTCCTGCACCATGGGTTTCACTTCCCAGGTTGGTGCCATTGGGGGCATTTTTGCACCTACCTTGTTAGCCAGCGACAGGCAGGGGTTGGGATCCCGATCCGGCTGTTCAAGCTTGACAATGGTGATGAATCCCGATTCGGTGTGTTCATCCTCGCTGGTGTTGCACAGGGACAGCGGGTGGGACTGCAGGACAAAAGCAAAGGGAAACTCAGCTCTTGGGCTCAGCACTGCAAAGGGTGGCTTCAAGCCCACCAAAAACTCTGTGCCCTAAGGACCTGCCCAGAGAGTGTAGGACACCCCTGTGGTGGGCATCACCACTGCTGCTACATCCCATGGCCCTGTCTGTGTGTCAGTGAGGCTTTGAACACCACAAGAAGCAAATCACTGTCAAAGTTTTGGTCCACCAGGAAAATGTCCCAGAGAAAGGTGGAGTTTCTACCTTTCTGGTGGCTGCACTCAGGACTGACTTTGTCCCGGTCACAGATATGCAAAGCCAGAGCAGCGAGACCACAGCCCTTGACTTCTGGGACAGAGCATCCCAACAGCACAGGTCCTGGTGCTGCAAGGACTGCCAGCATCCTCGGGCCGCAGGACTCTCTGCCTGCAGCCAGCTTGCTCCCTGCCAGCCCTCAGGGCAAGGTGAAGGGACCACAACAAAAGCAAAGTTCTGGTGCCCTCAAAGATTCAGCACTTCTTGTTTCTCAGCCACCAAACTCAACAACTTTATGATAAATTTGCAGAGGAGAAGGCAAAGGAAGGAGTGAAAAAACTGAAAGCAGGTAGAGAAGTACCAGGAATGAGAAGGGAGCGGAAAAGATCCCAGTAACCACATCCCCAGTGTGTCCTGGAAGAATGTTCATCAGCTTGAGCCAAACTGCTGGCAGCCGGGAGCTGAGACGGGACGGGGTCGATACACCAGGTCTGGGTACACACCTCTSCAGAGCATCCTACAGAAGGGGATACAGCGTGCCCCAGCATGTTACGGGGACACAAGCTGTGGGGCTTGCTCTTGTCAGTGGCACTCGGTTTGGGTTTCGGTGGTCAAGTCCACTGGAGGTGAGCCTGTCCTGCTGCCGGCGCAGAGCTTGCATGGGCAGTGCCTGCTGCCCATGGCTGCACCTCATTCCTGTACATTCACCATCATGATGACATCCACTGAGTGCTGCTCAGATTCCTGCCGGGAAAGTGTGTAATTGCCTCTGATTTTCCAGTCTAGCGGTGGAGGGACAATGGTCTTGTGCTGGATGGCAGGAGGTTGAAGGAAACTGCAATTTGGCTGTTGGCTCCCTCTTGGGAGTCCCATCATCTTGCATGAGCCCCCCCAGCTCTTCCTATAAAAGCCATCTGGCTTCCTCCTCTGTGACTACRTTGTGGTGTACGAAGCACACAGGTTATGCTAGAGAAAAGCCTGTAAATCTAAGGTTGCTGGACAGCTTTTGTTACTGCATCTGTGTGCGGAAGTGTGGGAAACAAGCAAGAAAGCTCAACGTTATAAMCCAGGAGGATTAGGGCAGCCTTTTATCTGGTGTCCACCCAGAAGCATGCCCGGAAAGCTTGCCTACCCTGCAGGTAATCCTGCAAYAGCATCCCAGTGCTGTGAAAAAAAGACTGTTGTCTTGGCAGATTTAAAAACAGAGGGAGGAATTGTCAGAGCAGCCCAGGGACACCCCTCGCTCTCCATCCGCACTTGGCCATGCCCATGCTGCCCCAGGGGCTGCGAGGCAGCGTTGCTCCCATCCTCAGRCTGCTGTGTACCCCAGCACAGACCCGGAGCATCCAGAGACGCGGGTTCACCCCTCGGCATGGGGCTGGCAGGAGCTGGGGAACAGGGCAGGCTGGGAAACAGCCAGATGATGTTTCCTCCTCCCTGCCAGCTGCTTATTGCAGAAATCCAGCTGTGGGGGAGAGTAAGAATGGGGCTCATTTCACCTAACTTCAGACATGCTGATGTCGCCTTTTAATGTCCGAGTGGGTCGCAGGAACAGGTCCTTCAAGGGAGCACGACTCACCTGGGCTGTTTTTAGTCCTGTCCTTCAGGAGGAGCTGCACCATGCCCATTTCTCGCTGCCGACAATAAGGGAGTGTAGGCGATTCGCTCAGATGCAGCCATCTGTATGGAAGCCTTCAAAAGCCAAAGGAGACATGCAGCACCTCCGCTCACTTGGAGATGCAAAATGTCCTCGTTGGCCCTCCTGGGCACGGGGAGAGGAGAGCTCTGCCTGTCAGAGCCTCTGCGGCCGAAGAGGTCAGGGTGGACGGCGCTAAAATTGGCTGGGGCTGCGTGCTCGGAGCTGGTCCAGGTGCAGGCTGGGGCATCCTGCCCTGCATCTCCCCACCAGCTCAGAGCCCACCGTCTCCCACGGGTCAAGAGATGCCGGTCTTCACCCCAACAGCTCCTGCAAAGCCCCCGGGGCTGCAGCAGGAGCTGCCACCGCTTGGTGGGGCTCTTGGCCGGATCCTGCCCCTCCCCGCCGAGCCCGCAGGCTGAGCCCCGCCGGGGCCGCTCCTCTCCCGGCTGCGCCCGCCGAGGTCCCCCCGGAGCCCGGCKGGAGCCCGGCGGAGGCTCCTGCCGGAGACCACAGCCCCGTTATCCCCCATCCCCGAGCAGCCCCCCGTGCTGGCTGCCCGCCTGCGCCCACGCTGACCCCCGCCGGCATCGGGGTTTCCCCGGGCGGGTGATTTGCAGAGGTTGCCCCTTTGATCGCGTGGTTATACCCATTAGGAAAGTGCAAGGCGCGCTGCTGGCACTCACGGGGGTGTTTTTGTGCAGCCTGTGCTGTGATACAACCCGGCACCAATTCCGAATGCACAAGCACCCCGGCACTGCAAAATCAGGAAGCGCTACAAAATCATAGCGCTTCATTTTGTAGCGCTAAGCCTTGGGCTACAAAACAAGAATAGGTCTTACAAAGCCATGAAAGAGAGTTAAAATGGAGAGGATTAAAAAAAAAAAAAAAAAAAAAAAAAAACCAACAAACCCACAACCACAGACATTTGCAAATTGCCTAGATTTTAGGGTAGGTAACACCTACCGTCACAAGGGCATAAAGAAATCAAACCCCGGACTCTCACCTAACCTTCAGGAGCTCAGAGACTGAGGTGTAAGAGATGGCACCACGAGCACGAGCTAAGACATAACCTGCTACACTTTAAAATATGGCACAGAATAGCTCGGCACTGATGAACTGCTGTGTGCCTTTGACTGGCGGTCCCTCATCCATCTTTCTCTTGGGGTCTTCCTCTCTAATCCATAGTGATATTGGAAGAAAAATGTCAAAATGCTATATAATTTAGACTTCAGACTTAAAGACGCTAGAGCGAGTGCAATTGTCCCACGCCAAACACCATAAACTCTAGCGATTCAGGTTTCTGGGGAAGCAGTCCCGTCTGTTATGACTTGGGAGCGCTTAGGGAAGGCTCCCAAACAACCCCGAGCTTCACTCGAGCAATGGCAGGTGCAGCCCCCACCAAGACCAACACGGCATTGAAGTGCCCATGATCCCGCTGGCTTTACCAAGCAATGTCATTACTTTTATACTCTGCTTGCTTGACTGGGAGTTCTCCAGCTTTTGGTTAATACATCATTTTAATAATCGCAGAAAAACACAAAACAGGAAATGCAAAGAGTGTGTCTCGTGATACTTCTAATAATTCAGAGATAACCCTCCTGCCGGCGTTATCAAGCCTTCACTGGGTTGCTCCTGGAGCCCGGAGGAGCCCAGGCCACCGGTGCTGGGGAAGAAGTCGCACCTCCTGGCACTGCTTGGAGCTGTGTCTGACCCTGGGTGGGAATGGCTTGGGGTGCTGCGACGTTCCTGGGGCAGTGACTCTATGGGGCGAGGGACAGTCCTGCGTGCTGAGCATGGAGCAGCCTCTCTGTGATGAGGATTGCTGGGCCTGATCGCAGCATTAATGATAAACAGTGGGAATCAGAGCAATGAGCTAAGCTTCCACAGCTCCAAATGAGCATGGGGAGCATATATAAAATGCTGGCAGCTGTTCTGGAGGGGGATCCAGTCGGTAAATCTGGAGAAGACCTGCTGATGCATGCACCAAAACCTTCCCTTTGATCTTCTATCAAGACTGGGCCCTGTGGTCTTTTCCTCTTCCCCTTTGGGACGCCCACCCTCCCTGGCCAAGCCCTGGTCCTTTGCTTCGGGCATTCCTGCCAGGGCACAACTGCACCCACAAAGGGCATGGCAGGCAGCCGAGACGGCGCCGGGAGAGCAACAGTCACGCAGGATCCCTGTCAGCCGAGACCCTTCCTCACATGGGCAGCCGCCCATGGGGCTGAGGCAGACCAGTGGCCCCCTCGTAATTCTGTGACGAGTCCCTCATCAGACACTAATCACCTCTGGAGACTGAGAGTCCAGGTGCCTTCCTCAGCACTCTGTACGAGATGACGAGGGGGCACCTCGGGAGGATTCTTCTTCGTGCAAGGGACACCTGTGTCATCCACCCAAGCGACATGCTTCACTAGTCTCTGCTCCAGACCACCTCTTCCCTCTCTTCCTACCATCTTCTCCCCTGGTTGGTGCTATACAGACAACTCCTCAAGCAGTAGCAAAGCAGCAAGACCTGGCTCTTGCTATCTACATCCTACAACCGCATTTCTTGGCACTTCCACTGCCCCTGACCCTTGCATTATGAGTGAGTGATTATGGCTGCACATTGTGCTCACAGGACAAGAGTAGACTTGAAAAATAGTCTAAGGATGATGCGGAAAACCAAATATTATGATATTCCTCAATGCAGAGGGCTCGTGCCCCGAGAGGTGGCCCTGGCTGCAGAGTCAGCATCCCTCACTCCCTCCGAAACCAGACCTGTGGCCGCAGACGGGCTCACTGATGGCAGGAGCGAAGGGTTTCTTCAGGCAGAGCATCCCCCACTCTGCTGGGCTGGGCACCTCTGTAGCACCGACTGCCACAACCAAGAGGCCATTTCTTCCTACAGAAAGTCTCTCTGATCTAGTAGACAAAGGACAGGCAAAATCCAGTCACTGGAGAGAGGAGGTATGTTCATATCCAAAATTAAAGAGGTCTCGTGCACATTGCCTAAATCCCACCATGGTCCTGAACCAGCACTCCCCGCTCCCGGGGGCTCCCGGTCAGCAGAAGGACCTCGATGGGTGTTACGCTGGATCCCGCAGTGCTGCTCCAGCTGGGGCTTCCCTGTTCGAAGTCACATCGATGCTCTGCCAGACCCTCCTCCCAGGACGATCCCTGCCTGGCTCTGTGCTGCTGGGATCCCAGAGGTAGGGTTGGGATTAGCTAGTTCCCTGACAGGGTTTGGACCCGGTCTTGGGCAATTCAGCCCTGCCAGCTCTGCCCATACCCTGGCCCTGGCACTGCTTGTAAGACACTGTCAACCAGACCTGTGAACCCCCTGGCTTTGTCACTCCATCTCTCCCTGTCACCACATCCCTCCTGCCACCCCTTCAACAGGATGCAGAGCTCCTCCGCGTCCCTATGTGCTTGCTGCCACGTTTGGTTTTTTCTTGTTTTCTTACCCTATGGCATCTCCTTCTTTTCTACCTTTTCCGTCCACACCACCTCTCCTAAAATATTAGAATTTCTCTTTTCTAACTTATCCTTGCCATCTTCCCCACTTTATTCCCTCTAGACCCACTATCTTCACACCAACCCGTCCCTCCCACCGTGCCAGCACCGCTCACACACAGGTTGTACCGAGCAGCCAGGAGCTCCCCTGCAGAAACGCAGGGGATGTGGAAAGGTCCCGGGGAAAGCCGGGCATAGAGAGGTGCTCRATTCTCACTTGGGGGCTTCATTTATAAAACAGTAGAAAAAAAAGATGACCCTGAGAGGTCATCTAGCCCACTTTGCTGCCTGAAGGCAGGATCAGCCAGACCTAAAACATTCCTCAGAGACACTCGCTCAACCTGTTTTCGAGACCTCCAAAAAGGGAGACTCCTCACTCACTCCAGGGCTGCCTTCTCCTCGACACYGGAAAGTATTTTCTAATGCCTCATCTGAATTGGTTTTGCTGCAGCCTAAGCCTATTAATTCTCACTGAATCAACTGTGCCCATGGAAAAGAGACTATTTGCCTTTTTTTTTTTCCCCAAGAACCATTTAAACATTTCTGTTCCCCTTTCTGTTCACAAAAGAGTCTTTAGGGACAAGGGCTGAAAAAGGACTCGGAGAAGCAAAGTCCCTGACAGCCTCAGTTTTCTCTGTAAGGGAACTCAGAGTACTTCACACCCTTCCTTCACGGGGGATGAGTCAAAAGGATTGATTTGATTTGAAGTGGCAGTAAGAATTTTATAACCAACCAAGTTGGCATGGAAAAGAGAGGAAGAGAACAGGACAAGAGAGTGTTCACCAAAGGGCTCTAGAAAAATCATGGACTAAACTGGTGAACTGTTAACACCAACATATAACTCATCACTAAATTGACCTCAATACCAGAAAAATTGCAGGTAGCAAATACCAAGCTGAATTTGAAGAAGTTGAGAGCGATGCAAGGAATGGCAGACTGATAATCCTGACTTCCCTGCCAAAAAAACTGGTAAAAAAATAGCATCATGACGAGAAGGGAAGAACTAAGAGCACTTTGGAAAAGGAGAGTGATGCTTCACAGACCCACGGGGTTCCTTGAAGCAGTCAGCAAGCGTGGGAATAAAGGTAGTTCAGTTAATGCCGTACACTGGTATCTCCTCTTCTGTTCTCCTACAAGGTCAAGGCTATGGAAGATGACAGAATATCATGCAGTACTACCCAGGGTCATCTCCAGAAGAGAAAAAAGCAGGTCAGCCTTTACAATGGAGTCAACTTACCAGGACAGTCCCAGAAGTAAACTGTGTTGTCCAAATACCCACAAAGGACTTGGAAAATGAGAGGAATGGTGAAGTAGCCGAGTTTTTCAGTAATATATAAATATTCAAGTGGTAAATATTAAAACTGGCTGCAAAGGGATCTCGTGATACTGAGTGACGGACTGATAAAAAATGCAAACATGAAAAAATATATCTTAGCTATTTTACACAGGGATGAGCTCTAGCTTAGCTCTTAATGGACAGGAAAGATCTTGGAGTCATTGCGGGGAGTTTTATGGAAACCGTTGTTGAATCACCCAAAGCAGTCAAAAGACAAATAGACTGTTAGGCATTACTGTAAAAAATAAATTAGAAAAAGAAAATCTACTAGATAAAGCTGCAGTGTGTCAACGTCATGAATATTACAAGTCCTGCTCACTCCATTTTAAACAGAGGGCACTATTTCTGTACAAGAAGAGATTAAGTGAACAAGAATTCTTCAGCTTAGTACAGATGGGATATGTCAGAGCTACACAAAATCATTAAAAATATGGAGAATTCATGGAACAAAAGACCACGAAGAGCTGTTAAATGCAAAGATGCGGACGCCAGCCCCAGCTCAGGCCGTGTCTGAGCACAGCCCGCCGGCAGCCGGGGAGCTGCAGAGGAGCATCACTTGGCGTTTGCCTGTTCCCCGCGCATTTGGGGCTGCACAGGGGAACTGCAGACATGGGGGTTCTGCCCCAGGTCTGGTGCACCCGCGTGGGCACTCGCCAGGCAGCACCACGGGCCGCACGCTCACCTCCCCACTGGAAGACTTTTGCCACAAATATTTGGGCTAGAAACCAAATATTAGAATAAAGCCGAGATTCGTGGTCAGTGCCGGRGAGCCAGGAGAGCTTCTTCCACCCCGCGGGCTCCTGCAGAACATTAGCAGAGCCATCTGCTGCCTTACCTATGGGGGACAGCTGTGTGACTGCTGACTGTGACCCAGCACCAGTTCTCCTGCCCTCCCTCTCGCAGGCATGCCAGCAGCTTGAATCCCACACAAGACTTTGAGGGAATACTCAAGCGTGCAGGGCCAGGAGAAGCGTGGAATGATTTTGTTCAGGACCGCAAGCCCTCCCACCACTGCAGCTTATGCCAGGACCATTTTGCACGCGCCATTGGTGCCGCAGTCTGCCGTGGATGGAAATGCCTTGTTGGAAAAGCTCCTTTGCAGGTGAGCTACACGAAACAGAAAGGAGCCTGGTAGCAGTGAGGAGATAAGGAAGGAGCCTAAGGCACGGCGAATGGCRGCCTTTTGAGGGTACGCAGCATCTTGGGCATTGCTGTTCCACGTCTGCTTGTCGTTTGGAGATGCTCACTCTCCGCTGACCTGCTTGCTTCACCCAGTTGTGCCATGTCACTGTCACAGAGCATGAGCTCATGAGGGCAGAATACAGACATTTCTATATTTGTGGATATCAATGTCTGGCTCAATACACCCTCTTCCCTGCTGGAAGTTTGTCAGTGAGGCTCTGAGCTAAATAAATTATATTCCTTCATAGGTTTATATTCCTTTATAGGCTTCAAAAGCGCAAGTGGAAGTGCTCTACTACTCTCCTCCCCGTCTTTGCTGCTAACACTGACCTTGCTGTAAGAATTATTGGGCAAGATCCTCTGCTGGGGTCTATCAGGAGATGGAGATGGGGAACCTGCGACAGGATTGCYGCAGGGAGGAGCAGGGCAGATGTACCAGCTCTGAAAGCCATACGTGCACCTGCACGGTGCCTCTCCCAGGAGTGTCAGAGCACAGACACTGTCACAACTGCTGGCACCAGGGAAACCCCTGGGGACCTCTGCATGGCCGGGGTAGAACAGGGCACGTGCGCTTCCCCGGTCTTCTCAGTTACACGCCGCGTCACCGAAGCACTGACGGCCCTTCGCAGGCTCAGTCTGCGACGCGGGGCAGTGCTGTGCTCCCGTGGCACAGGGCAAGCCCGAGGAATGCTCCTGCCAGCTACGCTGCCCTGCTGGGACACCCCAGTCATCAGATCCTCCTCCCCCCAGTCTCCGCCAGCGCTCACGCTGCGTGAACATCTTTATTCCTGTATAACAGAGGCTCTTCCCAGTTTATCTTAACCCTTCAGCTCTATCAGCTCAACAGAAGCCTCTCTTACAGCAAGATCACCCCACTATGTAGCTGTCATGCTACTCACAGACACAGCAGCAGGAATGAGGGGATGCTACCAAAGGTACAGGAGGTACTGCCAGGAAGCCGGCACGCAGCTACAGCAGAGCTGAAAAGTGCTGTGGGATGCTGCTGGAAGGACATAGGAGAATGAGGAGGGATGAGGCAGGGAGATGAAGTGGATGCTAACCGTGAAGAAGATGGAAATGGCTGGTTGGAAAAGGAAGAGAATGGCAGAGTGTTTCAAGGGGCCCGAGGAAAAACTGCAGCTTCCATGACTCCTGGGCATAAAGCTTAGCCATCAGGATATGGGGCTTTTTAATTTACCTGCATAAAGTTTCAAGAGCTGTTATAACAGCAAACACACCTTACCCACATGTGAGTCACAGACAAACACATTCACTGATAACAAACGCATTATTCTTAGAGAGACTCAGGTCCTACCTCAACATGCGAATAGCTCAGACAACCATCCGAGTCCCCTGAAGGAGTGGCAAGAGGTGGGAGAGGAGACAAAGGATCTACAAGCTGCCAAYGCAATACTCCTATGCTTGTTCCCTTACGCGTACTCATGAGCTTCGCTATCTTTGGTCCGTCTCAAGGGTCAGCAGTGCCCACGGGTTTGATACCACAAATCAGTCCCTAATCAATAACTGCATCTCCTTCTCCTTTTCATTACAAAGCTGGTGAGCAACAAAGAGAAGTGCTGAACCCCAAGAGGGACGTTTATTTGATTATYGCATGTGCAGGATTAGATGGTTTAGGTGAGTCACTAAGTCTGGATCTTTTCCGTCTAATTGCACAAGCTTGGCCATGGTGTTGGAGAAAACTCTCGCTACACACCTCACTGTCCTACTGACAGCTCTGCTGAAGTTTGCTTTCCTATGGACAGAGAGGTCCAACACAGGGGAAGCAAGTGTCACTTCTTCTAGCACGGCCACCTTTACGATGGCCATATGGGCCAACAAGGAAGTTTTTGGCAAAGTTTTATCACGATGTCTGGTTAAACTCTCTCTCTCTGGTCTACACATCCATTCTGGAATATCAAAGGCAAAGGGAGGTTCTCTGGTCAGCCCTGACTCACACCACTAAATGAAAGTAAAGGCAAGCTGGCCCAAGTCACGGGAGAACAGCTCACGCTCCTGCTGCCTCCAAGCACACAGCAAGCAGTCTGGATTCAAAACCCAATGAACAGCATCCAACCCACGTTGACCTGCTCATCTCATATACCTTAGAGGGCTCAACTTGTCCCCGCTCTGGGGGACAATGCCACTGGCAATCTCCATACTTCAAGGCCCTCTTACACAATGACCTTCTGCACTGTGCTGACGGTGGTTTGGAGGTTAAAACTATTCCACAAAACTCATGCAAGTCTTGCCCCTCAGCAACAGCTCAAAGCACTGGCAAAACCCAAGCTCTGCAGACAGCACGGCAGCCCGGTGGCATCCTTCCTACCACTCAAAGCACAAAGCTGTATTCTCACTTGGGACCAACTTGGGGGTGGCACAGACACATGAGGTCTTCCACAACTGATATGTCAAGCACCTTTACAGGAGACAGCTCTGACCCTAAAAGCAACTCTGCAGTGATGGGCCAGATACAAAGACTCACCCAAACCCAGATCACTTTACCACAGAGACTGGAGTATCGTTTCCTCAACCAGCAAGTTTCTACAGTGGCTTTCAAAGTTAAAGCCTTGAAAGTGGATGCCAGAACGAGCATTCTTGCTCTTCTAGAAAGGAGATAACAGATCTAGAAGAGCAAAGACTGACAAGGAAATTCTCCTTGGGGCAGATTATGCCATAATTTCTTCTGAAGCCTCACACATCTCCAGGAGGGCTGAACTGCTCCTGGAAGGAGACCACAGGGCTCTCCCGAGGTTGACGTGGATTGGGGAATCCTCTAGGAGTCTTCTGAAGATGAAGCTCAGCAGCAGTGTTGCCTCTGCTGTTGCTTGGAGATTGCAGGGCCCTGACATGGACCTGAACCACCATTGTGGTCATTTCTGGAGAAACCAGCAATGGTCCAGGGAAGCCTTACCTGGTCACGAGTGAAACACGGGCATTTGTCACGATTGCACATGAACCTGTGCTCACCAGGGAACAGCTGCAGGCAGGAGATGGGCATGGGACGGAGAAGTCACCCCTGCTGAGCCTTCCCGGCTGGTGCTGCGCCCCGGGGGGAGCATTGCCTGATCCCCTCCCCCTTGAATATCCCTGGGCTCCACCGCCTCAGCCAGGTGCAGAACAAAAGGAAACTAATGATTTAGTTATTGCTTCAGCGCCGAAGGTTTGAAGGTCAGCCATTCAGCGCGGCGCTCATTGTATGACCAAGCGCTGCCTGCACTGCCTGCCCTGCCTGCAGACCTGCAGCTACAGTCGGCTCAGCAGGGGCCGGTACTGTACGGCTGGCTTCTGAGCGGGGAGATGAAAGGCTTTTTTCTAATGTAATAACTGACGGCCTCTTCAGTGCCGTTTGAACTGTTTACAGACCGAGTTAACGATTACAGGCAATGTGTACCTTGGCTGCTGCCCAAAATTCTTACCCGCCCGTCAGATATTATCAAAGAGCCCTTCACTGCTGGCCTGGAGTCCTTCCAAAGCACAGCGCCAAAATGCCGGCGTAGAGGAGGGGCCTTCGGCGCTCGATCACGAAACCCAAGCTAGAAAGTCACAGATCTGCTCTGGCGAGGTGTCCTGGGGACCGGCCGCCGAGTCACATAGAGACACGGGAAGACCCGAGAGGTTCCTAAAGCCCCTCGTGCCCCATGGGTCCATGTGGGGTGGGCTCTTCCCTGCAGGACATCACCTAGGGCTTTGCTTCTGCTGGCTTCCAGACTTTATTAGAGGACACCACACAGCCCACAAGCTCTGGCTGTCCAGGTTTCCCTCCCTGCACGAGGTTGCTGCCATCCATACTTCGTTCTTTACACGTAGCCTGGGTGGTTGTGTTAATGCTGGTGGTTACACAGCTTAAAGCTACTCCTGCCAAAAGCGTTTTCAACACCCTCATGCCTAAGAGTGTGGACAAGAACAAACCAGGTGGTGGAAGATTAGATAAAATCACTTCCATTGTTATTTGTAGCTGGAAAAATGCAGGTGTAGGTATAAGGTCTGGCTAGATTTGGGTTAGAAAACAAGCCCCAGCTCTCTGGGGCAAACTGCACCAAGTCTGGAAATCCCGTTGAAACGAAGGGATGAAATCAAGAACTGGCAAGCTGCTCTAATTACAGCTGAGTAACACAGAGCCACATTCAAGCAGCACTGAGGCTACAGAGCAAACTGCTTCCGAGGCAGGAAATACCGCAGCTGCAGAGGACGGCTCCGTCCTACCGACGGTCCTGCACCCGCGGAAACCTGGGGAGGTTCAGCGAGAGCTGAAGCTAATCTCTGCGCCGTGCATTGCTCCTGGAAGTTTCTGTCAGAGGCAACTTCCTAAATACAACTAGAGAAAAAAAAATTAAAATCTCCATTTCAGATAGAAACATGCCTCATGGACCATCAGTCCCCCTTACCACCAAACTTTAGGCTGTAAAACGCTATTTAATACTGTTCACTAGACCATCTGCAGACTGAGCTACCATGGCTTCAAGGTATCCACAGACCATTGTTAAAAAACCTCTGCTTCAGTCCAGCCCGGGGTTTAAAACTCCCGGCTACACCAGCAGCATGAATTGATGCATCCCATGCCTACCAGGAGGCTGCAGCAGTGCTGGTATGCCATCATCCAAAAGCTCTTTGTAGAAAAGGCCAGATAATAAAAGTATGAAAATTTATGTTAAAATCTTGCTCCCATGTTCCCAAAACGAGGCATTTTGTCCTGCACAAAAAGTGAAAAAGCGTGTCTTTCGCAGGCTGACAAGAGATGGAGTTTCCAAGGGATGCTTTCCAGAGAAGGGCTGATGCCTTCACATGGTGCCAATTGTGTGCTTGAAATATGATGTATGTCAGCAGGTCCCAGGCATAAGGGCGAAGACCGAATAGCTAAAGGAATAAATTACTTGCTTTTTAATCACATACCATACCGGCTTCCCATTGTTCTATTGCTCAGATGTAGGTTTTTTAAATAGGGATGAGAGAGTGGCTGGTGAAGGACACAAGTATCTCGCTTGTTGGATGTTGTAGTATTGCCAGGAGACAGAAATGTAGATGCAAATATATTTGCTGTGATTTGATTCAATAAAACTTGCTAGCGCAGTGCAGTACACTACAAAAATTGGTTCCTCCTACGCTTACTTGCTAAGACATGAGTTCAGGCCCTCTGGGATCCGCAATTCCCTGGCTGCTATCGATGACATCACTGACATCTAAGGAGCTGCAGGAATGCCGAGAATGCAGCTCCGGGCTCCTGGGGATGCTGAGCTCATTGGCTGCTACAGGAGGCACGAAAGATGGGGTGTCTGGGTCGCAGTCCTGGCTCATTTGCAGCCTTCCCCTTCCAATGTACCTGCACGTGCTCTTTTTAAGGCCACACAACACATGGTCACACAAGGTTGCACCAGTTTAAACAGCAAAGTTGGAATTGTTTGAAAATTTATTTCACCGATGTCTTCAGAAGCTGAGCAGAAATGAGAATTTCAGCGCAGGCACACGGGGTCAGACCCAAAATTGATGTAACCCTGTGACCCGTCTCTCACAAGCCAGCAGAGACCACTCAAAGAGTGGTCTTCCACTTTTTACACCTTTCCAGCATTACTGGAGTTACTGATCTGGAGGACCTACCCAGAGCAGGGTGGTTAACAGCCTGAAGGATTTCACAAACACGCCTCATTCCCTTTTTGCCCATTTATACTTTCTTCCACAACATCCTCTGCAAATGAACTCCACAAAGGATTTCAGCTAAGTCAATACCTTTCTTTTTGACTGAAGATATTCTCACAGGAGACTTCCAGGAACGATCTCTGTTAGCTCTCAGATGCACCTTTGACTATTACCATCCTTGCTGCGTGTAACCAAGCTCGCACCCTGGGGAGTCCAATCTACTGAAGATACCACAGACGTTCAAAGAGCTGGGCTGGCACGCTGAAAGGAGCTTGAAGCAGGTAAGCATATAACTCTTCCCCTTAGTTTCAGCCTGTTGGGAGCCTCTGAAGACTCCAGCATTCATCACCAAAGGGCATGTCTCCACGTGGAGGTTCTTAGGGACGAGGATGACACAGCTCTTGGCCCAGCACTCAAGAGGCTGAGGCCAAAAAGGTGAAGAAATTTCCGTTTTCAGCCACCTCTGCTGCAGCATTCAGAGCAGCACGGAGCTGCAAATACGCAGGATCAAGGACAAATGGGGCAGAAAGTGAAATAACTCCCCTGCTCAACAGAATGTGATCCAGTAGAAGATTACCTACCCACCCCTGTCTGTACCTACCCCTACCTGTCTTTACTCGAGGCCACCCAATAATTTGACCAAACGTTACTTTCAAATGGTACAGACTGACTGAGCTCTAACAGCTTTTTTCAYTCTGCAAAACGGGAAGGGAGCCATTCACAGACCATTTGTTTGAGGCAGTGAAAGTAGGTTAGTTGCGACATCACCTCCACTGGAGGATCCAACTCTCATCAACCCACGTCTCCTCGAGAGGGGACGGAGATCCAAAAGGAGGATGCGTGCCGGGATAACCAGGACATCTGGAGTCACAGTAGTTAGGACTAAAAGAAGTTCAGAAAGGAGAAAAGCCCTCCTGCTTACAGGAGGGAAGTCCCGCTCTCTCTCATCTCTGGTTATTGCAGATTAGGAGACATGATGGACAGAGCTGCCAGCCTGACAYCTGCCAATTCTGCTTTTTTTCTGCTTTTTTCTTAACAATGATGCTGGTCCCTGCCAGAGAAAGACCACTGGAAAAGAGGGTCTAGCACTGTCTAGAGCTCCTGATATGGCTGCTCAGCAATAAAACTACACTACGTTGTGTAAAATCAGCCATCTACACCTTGAGTTGACTCATGCAGACTCCGGTTCCTAGGCTTGATTGCCTTTTCTCCTGATTCTGAAGGGTGGTGGTGGTTGTTGCAATCACAGATTCTCCCTCTGTATCTGCTGCTTTTCATCTTGCTGTGCTCCCCCTCACCGAGGCAGGATGTCTGATCAAGGGTTTATTACACAGCCATGCTAGAAGCACAGAGAACAGTTTTTTAATGTTGTATCTGATCCCTCCGTGCCATAAGACCCCATACTTCTGCCCTGATGGCCTGTGAAAATGGCAGGTGCCTGTCTCCCCGAGAAGAAGAGAGCTTGTTCTCACRGCTCCCATCGCCAGAGCCGTGCCTGGTCCACACAACGTGAATTTGCAGCTCTCTTTGCAGAAAGCAAACTCTCCATACAGCTGTGCCTCGCTGGCATTGACGTTACCACGTGGAAATTGCTGAAGTGTCTGTTCACAACTGTCTGCAAACTCTGGAAGGGACAATCCTTCGTTACAGCTCAGTTGATTTCTCCGCTGGTACAATTCAGTTGATTTTCCCACCAATACTCCCTAACCTTACACTGAACGTGCATTTACACTGCCCAATACACCAAGCCCTTGGTCTCCTCGTGCAATCTGCATCACCGTCACTGTGTAAGGACAAAAAGCCATTGTAGCCAAAACCTTAAAGCCTGCAGAGCACTGCTTCGATGGTTTCTGTTGTATTAGGAATCAGTGCAGCACTTGAGAACACAGGGATAAATCATTAACAAGTCATTATTGTTCACAGGTATTTTTGGCAGGAAACCACTGAGGTCAACTTGGACAAACTGCTGTGGGGGGGTGGGGGTGGCACTTTTCCTGGAGAAGCATTCAAATCCTCCTCTAGCACCAAAAAATAGTCTGGAAGTGACCTTCCCTGCTGAATCTAATCAACATGAAGAGTGCCACAGCCCCTCCTTCCCACTCTTCTTGGCCTGAGCTTTCTTCCCGCATCTCTGATCAAGTCCTTATGTCTGCAAAGCGCCTGCCATTCTTCTGGCACACACGAAATGACAGTGCTGTTAATCACGAGCACCCCTCACAGCGTGGGCAGGCTGACAGCCCAAACAGTATTTCTCATTTACCAATCCTATAATCTCACAGCTCGCATCAATCACTTCTGCTACCAGGGGTTGGGGAATTCCCAAACACTGCTTCTTCTCCTAGAGATCTGTCCAAGGATGGCTGTTTCTCATTCTTTGGAAACCTGCAGAGACACCACTTCTGTACAACTGTATCAATCATTCCTTCCATCCCCAGCAAAAATCATCATCTCAGTGGGCAATACAACGCTCCTGCTCCTGCAGGGGCACATGTGTGTGCGGGGAGGGGGTATGAATCCGTACGGCATTTGCTCGCGTGGCCATCACTGCTGGCAGACAGCTGAGCAACCATCGAGAGCCCTCTCCATGGTTCATATTCTGGAGGCTGATCCGTCCTCACAGCTTCTAGCACTGTCWGACACTCCAGCTCCATGAAACACTATTTATTCTCGTTGTCATTCAGTTTCCTGCTTCGGTGGCCAGCTGGCCACTGACCCCATTGCTATTTAGCTGTTGTAAATCAAGTGCCAAAGGACACTTTCAGAGCATCATGATGTGGCAATCCCTCTGATTATGTGGATGTGGTCGTTTTAAAATTAAGTAAGCAAACAATTCTGACACAAACAGCTCAAAGGCTGTTGTGTGTTGTTCAGTGTGTGCTTCTGGCTAGGAGATACAACATCAAGATGGGGCTGCCTTTAAAGCCCTAAAAATCTCCTACAAAATGCCATGGAGTCAGCCCAGCTGCTCAGACGGTTGCGTGCCCAGCCAGTTCTGGATGGCTTGGTGGTGATTTTTTTGCTAAGGAAAAGTACTTTCAACTTTGACATTTAAAAACCGCCTTTCGTAAGCACAAAAAAATTCCTTTCCAAACTCACCAGCTTCTGGACACATTCATGGAAGCCAAGAAAACCAGTCAGGTAACTGAGTCCAGCTCCTGAGCCCACGCTTCCATCTTTCTCTAAAAAATATTGACTCCACCACCACAGACCCAGGCAGGGACATTTGTACTGCAAAGGGAAGCAACAGCTGCTTTACAAAAGCCTGAAGTATGGTCAGATAACTCAAAACAGTTTTTCTGCCCAGCCTGAGGTTGCCAGCCCCCCCCACTCCATGTGTCCTGAGAGTGGAGGCTGTGCCTCCACCTGGAGGCCCTTCCTTCTGATGATGTTCCTCTGCAACCTGCCCACCACCCTGCCCCGTCTTCATCCTGAAACCGCAGTTGGGTTGTCTGAGCCCCAGCTTTTTCTGAGCTTCGAGAAATTTTGGCTTTAAGAGGCTGAAAACATACATGTAATCGCAGCCTGGAAGGGCAAAGAAATGCCAGCAGTTACTGGCTTCATGGTAGGACTATGAGACCGGGGCTACAAACGAGGCTGTAATATGCACAGAAATAGTGGAAACAGGATTTGGAAGCATTTAATATTTCCATCGCTTAAGAGGAGACTGCAGGGCATCTCTCTGTGATAAAAATGGCAAGTTCTCTATCTCTCACTATAAACCATTTGTAACAGTGATGGCAGACGGGTAACTGCTCCAGGAGATGCTGGTGGCAGCTGGGTTTCAGAGCTGGTAGAGCCTGCACGCTGACCGCACGTGTTTCACACTCCTGAGGACAGGAATGATGTCTGCCCTTCCCAGCTGCAAGGCCAGCTGTGTGCCATGAGCACTCTCCAGTACCTCCACTGGCAGGGACAAACTAAAATCTGTTGGTCACCCACGTCTATGTGCTGCAGTTCTGAAAACTGTGCACTGCAAAATCCACAGTATGTGTTTTCTTCAAGAAGAAAACTTCCTTCTTTCCCTAGGTTGTCCCACAGCTCTTGAACTTGATGTTGATGAGACCTCCCCAGGCAGACATCCCACTTCTACACCTCTGCACAGAAGAGAAGATTCATGACAGGGCTGCCATCAAGTAGGGTTCAACTGGACTGTTTTTTCCCTGGAATGATGACCAACAGTGTTCAAAGAAAATCGTTCTGAGTTTGACACGGTCCTATTGACTCTGAGGTACAGCCCAAGCTACAATCCACATTTCAAGGATCTTCATGTGATGGAGCACCCAACAGAGACATTAGAGTCCAGTCACAGAAGCTGCAGGAGTAACAGTCTTCTCAGCCTACCAGAGCACGTACCAGGGATCCCCCAACCCTTTCTTTCTAGGGACTGTTCCTCTTCTGGCATTTTGTCCAATTATTCCCATTCCTGGAGCTGCACCTGAGAGCTTCACTGACCCTGGAGTGCCCCAAAGTTTATCTGCCCCATCCCAGCAGGGCTGTGCCGTCCCCCRCTTCCACAACTTCCAGGCTCCATTTCCCTGGTCCTTGAAAACCCCTTTCATACCCCAGGACTGGGGATGAACATCAAGTTGATTATAAAACAATTTCTTTTGTTGATAGAAAATTCTTTGCAGGGCGTGAACAGCAGGAGAAAGAAAGGACTCCTCTGAACTGCGAGCTGGCTGGAAACCCCCGGAGGGCAAGAATCCGATCCCTCGTCTTTGAGGAGCGCAGGCCTGTCTGTACAGGCTGCAGGAGCAGCCGGCCCAGGAGAGCTTTGTGTGTGCAATGCCGACAATAACACACACCAGCCCTCTCCTTGCCAGCGCAAYGCGCGAGGTTCATTAACAGCCTGCAGTTTCTGCACCGTGCACGTAAAATGGCTTCGTTCCTCCTGTTTGCACCCCTGGACAGACCTAGTCCTCCTCACCCCATTAATCCCCTTCTGCAGAGGCAAACCTCCTCCCCAGCATCTCCCAACCCACCTGCCCCACGCAGCCTCCCCTGCCTCCCTCCCCGCCCCCACGCGCCCTTTGCCAGCCGGATCATCCACCCAAACACAGATCCTTCTCTCCTGCTGCTCAAAACCTACCTGTGCATCCTCCCCGAGCTGCTCAGGAGGAAGAAATCCTCCATCCACTGACCGCAAAACCTGGTCAGGGACGCCCACCCGCCTATTAAATATCAACACCCCACCAAATCACTCTGCCGCTTGCAGCAAGCACTGGATGCAGTGATTCGGCAGATGCCACCGAATAATCTGTGACTCTCTAAATCAATGCTTATAAAAAGAAATCCTGAGGATCATAAAGTGCCACCGTTTCGCAAATTGGGCAGAACATGTTCCCTAGGAGCAAGTAATTTGTTAATCAGCGCTGAGCTTAAGAAGCCAAGCTTCACAGGTTTTGTGTTTTTCAGCCCTATGAAGAAGCGTCGTTCCTGTATTTTTCATAAAGGCTGCTGCGATTCGCAGACTTGGGCAGCCAGCCCTGCTCTGGATCAGCCCCATCTTCTTCCCATGAGGACCAAAGTCCTTCGAAGTGGGGCTGTACATTTCAGTGAAGTAACAAATACAGACAAAAAAACATCAACAATGCAGAAATCTTTAAGAATGGGTTTGAAATTCCCCCTGGAGATGTCTACATCRTGAGTAATGGTAACACCACTAGCCCACCAGCGTCTCTTGACGCAGCCATGCCGCCCCAAGCAGTCCAACTAGGGTCAGACCCATTCCAGCCCCATTTGTGTCCCACATCCAGGAAAACCCACGGGTGTGCTGGTTGCCCCTAAATGTGTTTTCTTTCTCCCTCTACTCCCACCACACAGCTTCGCTATCAGGTTTCGCAGTCTCTCCTGCAGGGCTACTAGCTAATATAATAATATATATAATACATAAAGTAATAGCTGCATCCCAGCTGTTCTGCTGCTCAGGATGTTCAGTACCAGCCTCTGAGCAAGGAGAAAGCAAAGCCAATGGAGCTGGGGCAGGGGGAAGGAGCTGAAACTCCCCATTTCTGGACCCCAGCATTGCAACTGAACGTGTGCTGAACGTCTGCAGTTCCCTTTACCCCCTCGACACCTGTGGATTTCAGGTGGTAACGTGGTCCTCATCAAAGCTGGGCAAGAGTTACCACAGCTGCTCTCTGGTTATTTCTGGTGGCAGCCCCCTGGGTTGGGGCTCTGCTGGTCCCAGTACCCTCCAGCCCACCAAGGCACTACAGACAGCCCCGCAGGGGGATCTTCCCACAGGCCAGTTACAGCCTTTTCTGCCATTCCCATCCTTTCTGCAAGGAACACTCTGTGCTCGTTCCAGCTCCCCTGCCGCAGCCCCCGTGGTCCTCTGGCAAAGGATGCCCTATAAATCAGCGCAGCTTCAAGCTACCCTGGGTCCTGCTAGAAAGCCAAGGTGGGGAGGAGACCGCGATGGCTGTCCCCCTCTCCCCATCGCACTACGGCTGAAGAAACGCTCCTGCTTGTTTCTCACCCTCCTGGCTTCACTACAAAGGCTGTCCGGTACCTCCATTGCCATCTCACACCACCAGCCTTGACTTGCGGGCTGGTCCTCGCAGCCCGGCTGCCGCAGGTGGGATGGCAGGAGGCGGAGGGGACTGGGCAGGGAATGGAAGGGCTGGCAGTAAGGGAAGGTCTGCTCAAGGAAGCTCAGCTAAAGTCTGATTAGGAATGTGACGGGAGCCGGGAAGAAAGCGTAGGGTGTGGAAAAATAGGGAGGAGAAAGATTGTTTTGGAGGAGAATAGGTCCAGAGCTCTGGGCAGTTTCATTAGAGGAATATTAAGTAAATGAGTCAGAGCTTGCGGTGCCTGAGGCTCGGGAAAGCTGCTGCTGGTGTGAAGGGATGGCAAGGGAAAATGAGGTTCATGGCATGCTGTCTGCATATGAAATTCAACCATAACAAAACAAGAGGAAACATGTTGCCTGCCTAATACTTTTATTAACATTTGCAGAGATTAAGTACTGCAGACGTTCGATCGGTGCCTTCGTCTGTACCCGATTCAAGCTCTGCCTCGCTCTGGGCTAGCGACTTAAGTGAGCTTCCAATTCATTGCACTTTCAGAAAGCAACGCAGAGCACTCGGCGCTCCCCTCCCGAGCAGCACCCACCACACCACACTGCTCTTTTAGATTCCAAAAGTAATTTTGTATGTCAGGCTTTATGCATTCGTAGCTAGAATCTGGATATCAAATTTGTCTCTTAATTCCTGCACCTAAAAAACGGGATATTGCACTGATATCCACCACGCAAGAATGCTATGTRTATCAATAAACGTATATCTTACATGTGTGTATATGTATGTGTGTGTGTGTATATCTACATAGATATATATACAGATATAAACATCTGTGTGTRTATATATATAWAAATATCTATCTATCTATCTATCTTGCAAACACAAAATCGAAGCCTAAAGTTAAGATGGGTAAAACAAAATGCCTACTTTTAAATTAGAATATTAATTTCATAAGCATCTGGGAAATTCAAGGTAAGGAAGTTAATCCAGAGGATGCTATAATAATAGAGATACAGGAATAATACAGTAGACTGTACTAATATATATTTAACTGTATGAAAGAGTTCCAAAGATCTGTAGGTTGAAATTCCATGCCTGCAGGGAAAAAAAAAAAGTATTAAAGCTACCAACCGACCACCTATCCGTGGTGATGCCAGAGACCAGGAAAGGCTAAGGGAAGTTAGGAAGGTTACAAAAGTGTTAATGGTTAGTGACTTCAATCACTGCCGTACAGGCAGGGCAAATGTTGTATTGAGGTCTGACCAAAAGACAGCTTTAGGTATCTTTATCGACTTCTTTATGGAGCAATTCGGAGAAACCTCCGAAGTAGATGCAATCCTGCATAGTACACAGGGGTTTTGGTTGAAGACAGATTATTTCTGTAATAGTGACCATTATATATTCAAATTCTCCTATTCGTAGGAAAGGAAAATAAAAATAAATAAATAAATAAAACAAAACCCTCAAACCATAAAAAATTCTAAGAATAAGGAAAGTGGTTAGAAAAACATTTTAGAAAACAAATGAGAAGGTAAAACGTTTCCGGGTGACACAGACATTGTTTAGAGATCTCCTGCTGGAGGCTCGGAGTAAACCTACGCCATCGAGCAAAGGACCCTAGCTGGACCCCAAAAGCCCAACAGTGAACAATAAAGGAAAGGAGAATACCAGAAGGAAAAGGCAACCTTTGAAAAGTGGAACTTGCATCCGAATGACGAGAGCCGAAAAGACTGTAATCCTGGCAAGCTGAGGAGACTGGTCAAAAGAGAAAAACATGCTAGGGGCTTACATACAAACAATAAAGCCTTTTTCAACACATCAGAAGCAGGAAGCCTATTAGTGAGTTTCTGTGGCTAACAAATAACATAGGGAATGAAAGATGCACTCAAAAAATATTTGCAAAAAAAGTGAAACGAATTGTTTGCATCATGGGACACTACAGAGGAAGTCAGGAAGTTCCCATGCAGAGCGTTTCAGCATGTTCATAAATTAGTTGGGAAAGGGTAAATTAATTAGGTAACAAAATTTGCAGATGAAACAATATTTTTTTGAATTATCCAATCTCAAGCTGATTGTGAAGACTTGCACGAAGGATCTCAGGCTACTCGGCGTATGGTTTAATGAGCGACAGGATGCCGATAGCTCCCACCTCCTCCCATGCTCCTGGCTACACGTTCCCCACTGCTTACCCCATCCTTGACTTCTCCATGAGCTCATTTAGCTTATGAAAACATCAGAAAATGAACCTAGCAAATAAAGTTGAGCATTTTCTGCAGTTTTAATGAGTTGGACAGGTTTGGGAAACGCTCTCACAAGGACTGGGGCCACAGCAAGTGAGGGACGAGTTATGACATGGAAAGTAGGGGCRGGGGAAAGCAGTAATTAGGGAAAAAAGAGAGAAGAGCAAGTCTTCTTCCTCTCAGCAGCAAGGAGCCATCACCTGGGATCAGCTGTACATGTAACTGCAGCTTGAACGGCTATGCCATAAAATGACAGGTGAAATTCAGTATCAGTGAGTGCAAAGGGACGTGCCTGGGAAACAATCATTCTAATTGTAAGGACAAAATGATAGGCTTTAAAATAGCTAATTAAACTCGGCGAAGATCCTGGAATCATTCTGGAACATTTTCTGAAAACATCACACTATTTGTGTGCATTGTATATATATTTTTTCTATATATATTTCTGCACTGTCCAAAAAAGCAAACGAAGTTAGGAATGTATGGGAAAAGAGGACCGGGAAATACCATCTGTGGTGCACTTATAGCCAAACAGTCCATTCAGTAATGGTCACCCTATCTCAAAATGGAAAAATATAAAAAAGTACACAGGTAGCAAAAGTAGACAGGTAGCAACAAGGTGTGGAACAGCTTGTGTATAAGAAGAGCCTAGGATGCTCCACCCAGAAGAGGACAGAGACTTGTAAAATTGTGAACATTGTAAATAATACAAATATAGAATAATTATTCACTATTCTTCATAATGCAAAGATGAAGGGGGCACCTCAAACCACTGCCAAGTAAAAGGTTTAAAGTAAACAAAAATAATTCTTTTCACAGGCCCAGAGTTACATTCCCTGATGAAAGATGATGTGGAGGTGTAAAAGATCCAGAAAGCCATGTGGGCGAGACCCATCCCGGCTAACGATCCAAATGTCCTCTCCGTCATTTCCAGCCCGGGTGCCCCCAAAGCCACTGACTGCTGGGATTTGGGAGGCCATACCCACCTTGATCTTCTTCTCCTAGTGGGCTTTTTCTCCTAACTTCAAGCATCTACCACGTACACCTATGTATGTAGCCCATGTACTGCTGAGCTAGTTGCCTAACCTCCCTTTAGAGACAAATCCAAAAAACACTGTGCCCTTATAATACATGGTTCATTTGCCCTGTGACAGATGCCTATGCTGTATTAGATCAGTTGACCCTCAAGAAGTCCCAGTCCTTTCCAGTGACTTTCCACAAAAGGGGTAAAACTCGTCTGCACACAAGACAACCTTTTGGAGGGACCAGTATGGACTGGATTCCCTGAAGAAATAAGCATCATCGCAGATCTTATTTTTCACTTCTAGGTAAAGACACCTTTGACTTCATGTTCTCCAATAAATGTAAGAAAACTGTTCTTTTAAAACCAGCAAAGCAAGTCACTCTTCTACACAAAATCTTTTACCCTAAGGAGATGATGACAAAACAAGCAATTTATGAATGTAGGTACCCATGCTGCTCAGTGTGCTGATGGAAGAGGTTCAACACTATCTATCTCATACACTAGTAAACAATGTAGAAGAGCCTACACGGAATTAAACTCTTGACTCAGGCTTTCATACTTCCTCTAAATCTGGCTCCAGGCTTTGATGTCAAATAATTAAACCAATCACGCAGTTTAGCAAGGCTGGGGTTATCATTGGTATCTCTGTGGGAGGCCCTAGCAGAGGTGCAGCACAGTCGCTCTCCTGCTGTCCTCAGACTGGTTTAGCTCATTCTTGTTAACCTCCCTTTTCAGCACGTTTGCAAGGTCACTGGACACCTTGGAAGAGTGAAGATGCAATACAATAATCTGTATTTGGTTGGCTCCAGACAGTATTATGCCTGTATAAACATTGACTGAACACTGTCCAAGTTAGGCTGAAACGGTATTACCAGGCAGTAAGAAGAAAGAGAAAAGGCATTATCAACTTGACTTTTGTTCAGTTATCCGAATTTACAACCTTGGTTTCTCGTTTGATCCTGAACTTCCAGTCAATAACGGGCAAAAGTACATTGCATTCTTATGTTACTACAGGGTAGCCATCTCCTTGCTTCTTGATGAGATTGCATCACAGTTATCTAGGTATTTTTTTATCAGGCAAGATCACTACAGTGAGCTCTGAGGATGCAGAATAAAGCTGAATACTTGCTTAGCTCATTTTAAGAAAGCGTATCATATCTGGCTTCAAGAGACAAAATTGTTTCCTAGTTTATTTAATGTAGAACTTTAATTATTGTGTTTTAGTCATATATTCCTTTATGGTTTGAATCTTATATATACTCGAACCTACTTCTTTTTCTATGTTGCTCTGCAGCAAGTCAGAACAGTGGCAAACACTGAGTTTATAACACCTGGATTGAATTTTCGGGGGGCTAAATGTTTTCAGTGAAAGAACTTTGAAAACCTGAAAGAAACTCAATTCCCACCTCAGTGTTTGATGATGTCAAATTTCCAGGCATCTGGTAAGCATCTCTGTTTACACAGGTTGTGTCTTCGGGGAGTGAGTTCAGAGAAATGAGTGCTTTTTTTTCCATTTGATGCTCTGAGGAGCTTTTAATGAATTACCTGAGATGATAATATGATCAAGTGAGGGCTCTATGCACTGGTGTATGTGGGCTGTACACCGAGATCTTGTAATAAGTGAACAGAAGAGCACAGGAAATCGGTCACTAGAGAAGGCAATTACTGCAATGAAGGGGAAATACACTGAGATGCTTATCTTGTTAAAACATGGTGGAAAACAAAGCAAAACAAAACAGTGAAACTAAGAGAAACCCAAGGATATCAGCTTACAGGTGCAGCCTGAGTGGAAATGACAGATATATTTTCCCTGTAAATATATCTGAAAGACAGCTGAATTCCTGAATTTACTCTGAGCTCTGGCAAAACACAACTGAATATCAAAATTTAAAGATGAAAGAGAAAGTACTTTGAAACTCAAAGTTCTCCCCCTCTGCCTGTGCTCACGGATGTCTTCTGTGCAGAAATCAGGACTGGACTCGACCAACTCAAACAAGCCATCTTTTTTCCTACTAGATGACATTTTTGTTTTAAAAACTGTATGATTTCTATATTGCAAGTCTTCACCATTGTAGCAGTTACAGACAAAATGACATAGAGTGCTTCAAAGYTGGGTGAACGCATCACTCAGCTGGGCTTTGCATCAGCTAAGCATAACAAAAACTTACACAAAACCATTTGATAAACATGGTATTTCAGTTAGTTCTTGACACCAGTATTTCCCATTTTGCAGCTGAAGAGAGAAAAGGAAATTTGGTAGAGATGCACTTTCTTAATGAACAATTCAGGTACGCATAACAGCCAGCCTTCAAACACTTATGTGGACAAGACTCTACGGACTTAAGTATCCACAGGTGAGGCATCAGGTGGAGAATAAATCAGAATGGCATTCAATATGCACATACATCGTTCTGTTTTCTTCACGCTGCTCTAATCACCTAAGTTTAATCATTTAAATTGAACTGAAATGACGTAATTTAAGAACTCCCTATTTAACTGGAAAAGTCAATCAAATGGAGAAACTTAGATTACTTCTTTCTGGCAATCTTGCTGTAGATAACACAAAGTCCTGCACCATCATAAATGACGTCAAAAACAAGGCTTGCCACCAGCTCTGATGTCTTGGCCACATGGGAACAATGGACATTCTAGTATGTCCAGATATAGTCACAGACACCAATATAATACAAGAACAAAGAGCTCAGAAAATACTCAAAGGATGAAGGACTTGTACCCTTGAAAACACCAACTCTGGAAACAACCAGAGGTCGATGAAAGGACAGTATCATGACAAAATAACAAATGAACATACGCTGCCAGTGTGATATCATGGTCAAAAGGTCAAATGTGATCCTCTGAGTACAATTTAGACTGAGGAGACCAAAGATCACAGGAATTGCCATACTGGATCAAAGGAAATCCTTAACATACGCCCAAACTATGGACTGGTTTGCACGGCCAAGAGGCAGCCAGACTGTCACCAACCTGTCCAGACAATGTGATCTCTCCACCAGGACACAAACAACCTACAATTCAACATAAAATCTTCCTAAATCTCCTTCAAACCTGTGCTAACATAAACACATCCCAAAAAAATCCCAAGAGGTCTTAAGTGCCAGTTAGCGGCTTTCACCAGGGTTCTACAGGGCTTTTCAAGTCCTACATAAACTTTAGAGAAGCGCAGGAATATTCACAAAACATCTACAGTTCTTCAGCCCACCTACTTAAATCCATGTTCATGCAGAGGCTTAACCAGAGGTTATAAGCTATTAAAAATCTCTCAAAGTTCTTAACATGGTCAACAGAATTAAATAAACATAAGGAAGTTTGCCTTCATGGAAACATCAGGCTTCTCAATACCGGCATTCATCTTGTTTACTCAAAGCAGTACGTCCACCCACAAATAACCACTGGTTTCATTTCACCTTTTTTCCCCTCACTTCATAAATCATGGCACAAGGGTCAGATTACTGCTGTGGAAGATGAAAAAAAGTTTCCCATCATTAAGCAGTCATCTTTGAGATGCACGTTGTCAGTATGTATGTATTCAGTATGGTAAGCATGGATATGCTCTTCATTGTGGGCCTGCAACTCATCCCAACCACAAGACTTCGGTGGAAGTGGAGAGAGCAGTTAATGTGGATTCGTACTATACATCTCAAAACAGCCCAATTACTATCACGTTATCTTCTTTTCTTCTTCAAATGACAATCCACATACATATTCAGAAGGTGAGTAACTCCAAGCAGTAATTCCCTCTCCGTCTCTCCCCACAGGTAAGTGGGGAGGGGCGTCTCAAGCATTTTAGAGTAGTCTGCAAACCACAATCTGCCTCACTTGGCAYCATTCCTGGAAGCATCTGCAATGGTATAGAGTTTAATGGAACTCCACGTGCCAGCTCTGCAGATGTCAAGAATGGAGACATCCTCTGGAGAGGCTATTGTACAACTTGACCTTTGATGGAATTTACTGATGGCCAGAGGCACGAACACTTAGGCAGTATCATAACATCTCCTGATACAATATGTTATGCAATTACCAGTATCACTGCACCTCTTTATCTCCCAGTTCATGATACAAATGAACAGAGGCCACCTGACGGGTTTGGTTCTGTGCAGACAGGAAGGAGATGGTCTGCTTGACATCAAATGTCTGAGGAGACATACCGCTTTGTCCATGAAAGTCTGGGGTTTGCTGCAGGGAAAAGAAGGGCTATTTTCTGGCTCCAGTAAAACTTAGATATGACCTCAGGAAAGCATATGAGAAACCTTATCTGGGAAGGGGGAATAAAGACACTGGATGTTAGACATTTAGCAGTGGGCCTTTCTTGCCCTCTGGCAGAACTTTTTGCTACCAGGAAAGTCACATTTAAGAACATGGTTAGAATAATAAACAAGCTGCCACAGGCTCATGTTATTGCGCTGTCTGGATGGTGAGACCCTGCTTTAACATCCCATGCTGGGAGAGAGGTCAACACTCTTTTACCAAAGCTCCATACAGAATTTTAGGACCACGGGGTCAAAGAAAATTGTAAATCCCTCAGATGGACAGAAATAGTTGCTCGGGTATCTGCACTGATGTAATCTATACATTACTGCTCATTAGTCCCAGTGAACAATCCAGAATCACTGAAACACAAGTCCATGTAGGGACAAGAGGTCTAAGATCAGCCAGACTTCTTCTAATAACAACCATTATCTAGCATCAAAATCTAGAGGTAGGAGTTCAGAGGACGGACTGGAGCAAATGTCTTGACTTCTGTGCGAGTCAGTCTAGGAGGATGGGCAAGCTTCTCTGATAACTCTGGCTTCAGTGTTTCCTCAGCCTGGCCCAGCCAGACTGAAGTCTGCAGGATCGCCACTAATGCATCTCGCCTTATCTTGCAGTAGGCTTTCAGGGGAAGAAGGATTAGACAGATATCAATCAATCCTTCAGACTACAGAATGTGTTTACCAGGAATCCAAGAAACAGGCTGGCCTATAGGCAATGGAGCCAGTACTTGTTGGCATCTGAGGAAAAGAAGTCAGTTTTGCACAAGCCCTAGCTTCTGCAAACTGTCCCCTCAGATGTTATCCCACATTTCTCATTTGTAGTCTGTCAACTAAAACAGCTTTCTACCACTGATAGATTCAGCATTCCTGTCGCTGGGTTCCCACCAGGCACACTAGATTCCCTGGCTCCATGGCTTCCGACAGAAAGGACGGGACCTCAGAATATCTTGCTTGACATTACCTGAACACGAAGACCTTAAGATGCAAAAAGTATGGTTGGCAACGGTTTGAAACTATTTCTGACTTAACACATCAACTGGTCTTCTTGGTGACCAAATACCTGATGTTCTCAGGTTACCGTGATTCACTCCCTTGGCAAGGAGAGAGGTATATATGCCAACGGACCTGTAAAAAAAATATATTCTCTAATATGTAGAGAGGCTCTTATTTCAACCACAGGAATATCTGACTGTTATTGAGATACGGTTATTATAAAGAGAAGCTAAATCCCAAGAGCATGTACTCTACCCAAACACTCTGGTAGGTGTCAAAGATGCAGGCTCTGTTGCCTACAATGTACAATACGCATTGGGAACGTGAGGAGGAACAAATACATTCAGTGCTAGTAAGCAGTCTCCCGCCACAACGGTATCTTGTGACAGAGGTCCTTGAAATGGTCAGCAAGCTCCAAAATTGAACAGTACACATCTGATTCTTGCTCCCTAGCTCTGATTGGGTGCTGTGGCATTGGCCACAGCTGGGCACCTAGTCTGTGCCCAAAATGGGGGAAGAGGGAGGATGGAAATGGCAGAGACAGGTGGAAGGAGTAAGATCTCCTGGTTATATCCTGAGATCTGGTGTACAGGAGCAGGATGTTGCAAGATGCACTCGAAGGTTTAGATGTACAGAACTGCTAATAGTTTTGTCACAGGTTCTAGAATTCAGTGTTGGCTAATGTTGTTGGTGAGATGTACCAAGTCAGGAGTCACAAGAGACACACTTAGTGTTGCCTACAGGACCATTCTTGCTATTCCTGAAGGCTATTTAGAGTTGGGGTCAATGTCATCCCAATATTAGGAGAAATATACTCAATTGAGCATCTCAATTGAGTATCATAGATGGAGAACATGCAGCAAACAAATAAAATTCAATAAAATAATTCAATAAATATTACTTATCCACCCTGCTAGAACTTGGTGGCCCAAACTTTGAACTTTGCCAAAACAGAGTATCCAAGATGGGGTAGCATAATTCAGAAGGATAATGGTTGTCCATTCTGCAATGAAAAGGGCAAAATACTCACAAAAATTGAGAGGTGTTTTGTTTGTTTGTTTGTTTGTTTGTTAACAAGATCTTGAGAAATCCTGAAGTCATCTTGGTATGCCTGCCAGACAGGAAGATAGGCTTTATTCCAAAGGGGCACAACAAATTTATGAGGGATGACAATCATGAAGAGGCCAAATGTAGCTATGAAGCTATTAAAGATGAGAATTAGTAGTGAAGGTTTACAACCAAGAACTTCCACATCTCATCCTGTGTTCATGAGATACAGCCAGCCTGGCCCTATCACATATGGGACTGTCTGCCTCTCTTGCCACTGGGGTTGAAGTTACTGTGCTATTTCTCAAGGCATACAGGATTTTCTCCTCTATCACTTATGCGTTTCAGGCTGTAAAGTGAGCAGGGCATGGCCAGATACAAAGTTGGACAAGTAAGAGTCAGAACACACAGAGTCACTTGAGCCATTCGGAGCAGCAGGCATTGCTCTGAAAAATAAGATCCTATAGCAACATTTGGGTTGATATTTCATTAGGTGAATAATACTGCATTAAAGAACATAGGCAGGGGGCATACATGACTAAATTACAATGGTTACTATCCCATCAATAGCGCACATGCAGATTGAGGGTGACGAGGGATAAAAATGGCACACCCAGGACGATATGAAGGCCAAAGTGTCAAGGGCATCAAACACTGGTTAACAGCACCCGTTGAGGGCTACATGTTGAGGAGGTTTGCGATAATGGATCCCAAGGAACTGTATGGTGCCTTCTAAGTGAGCGAATAGCTGAGCTCCAAGTCAGCAATGGATGGTGAAGGATGTATTTATTGCATTTTTTCTACAGAGACTTGCCCAAACAGAGCAGAGGTGGACTGGAAGGGCTGGTGCTGAAGGTGGTGGGCCTAATGGCTGAAAAGGTGTTCTGTAGAAGATGACAACACAAGAACAGCAGTGTGGATTCGGACCAAAGGTCCATCTAGCCCACAATCTTTGCTTTGACAGTTGCCAACAATGGATTTCTGAAGGAAAAGTACGAACAGGACAAGCATGTAGGGCTTCTCCCCAGGACACTCTCCAAGYCTCCAACAAGCTGCACTTAGACTTCCTGAGGCAAAACTGGTACCGGTTATTTAACAGCCATTGATGGAGTCTTCTCCCATTCATTAGTTCCAGCTGTTTTTTGAACCTCTGTAAACTTTTAGCATCCAGAGCAGTTCCTGCAGCAAGGAACTGTACAGGTTAATTGTACAGTGTAGGAGGAGCCCTTCTTTTAGTCCTTTTGAACCTGGCTACTACTAGTTGCTTCATGCGATGTCCCGTTGTTTTCATATTGAAAGAGACTAACAGTCAGTCCCTGTTCGTGACTCTGTAAATCTTTTTCATTTCACCCTTTGGCTGCCTCTTTTCCAGCCAGAAGAGTATTAGCCCAGTTAGTTGTTCCTTGCATGAAACACATCTTATACTTTTTCTTATCCCCATGTTCTTCTTCAAACCTCTTCCAATACTGCTATATCTTTTTTTTTCACACAGTATTCAACATGTGGATGTATCCTGGACTTCTACAGGAGCTTAAAGATATTCTCTGTTTTATTCTCTCTTTTTTTCATTCCTAATGTTCTTTGTCTTGTTCCTTTGTCTTCTCTTCATGACAACCACCAAGTACTAAGTTGACACTTGCATGGAACAATCTATTATAATCACAAGTTACAGTTTCTAAGTGGTAATGGACAAATCAGAGCCCAGCACTTTAATGTAAAGAAATGACTGATTTTCCACGTGCATCTCCTTACAGTATTTAGTCTCATAAGGTTCTTCTGCAATGCTTCTTAGCTGATCCTTGTCTTCATTAATTCAAATTAGTTAACGTATTGGAAAGCTCCAAAACACTACCAAGCACTCAGTTTCCATGTGCTTATTAAACATACGGGACAGCATGGCTACCAGCACACACGCCTGCAGAAATACAGTCATCAGCTTCTTCCACTGTGAAAATCTACCAGTTATTCCCACCATCTGCTTCTTATCTTCTAATAATTATTTATCCAGGAGCCTCCTTCTTATTCCACATCTTAGCTTCCTTAAAAGCCTTTGCTGAGGGACTTAGGCATTTTGGAAATTCAGCTGGACCTACCCAACTGATAGGTTTGTTGACTCCTTCAATCCACTTACTACACTCTGCATTATAGTTTCTACCAACTTACTCCACACAGATTTTACAGCATACTGGTCTGGGCTTTCGTGGATGACTCGGAGTCTGTAGAAAAACTGGTATCACATCAGCCACCTTCCAGTGATTTTAAACAAGAGTTCATATACATAKTTAATAGTTCAGCGATTTCATCCTCCACAACTCTTGGGTGAATACCATCTGATCCCAGCGACTGATAAATGTTAATTTTGTCTATCTACATCACCATCTCACCTACAGACATTTCAGCTTGAGACAGATGAAAGCACAGAAAGAATCGCATTCATTTTTCTGCTATTGGGTTAGCTGCCCTAAGTGCATCTTTTATATTTAAATTTTGTATAGCTCCTACAGATTGTCAGGCAAGCTTTCTGCTTCTGATGCGACTGAAAAGAATCTATTACTAGTTATTTTATCATTTGCAAGCTATTTCTTGTTTCCTCTTTTCACTGTTTTTAGCTTGTTCCTCTTTTTCTCATTTTACTAAAATTTTTGCTTTTTCAGGATGCTTTCATATACTTTCTTACCCTTATGTTTAGGTATGCTGATACCCTTTTATCATTTTTCAAGTATTTCTTGAGAGGTACATTTGATCTTAATTCCTACTGTRGTGTCCTTAAATACCTTCATGCCAACTGCAAGGATGTGACTCTTAGTTGACCTCTCAGCTTCTTTTTAACAAGCTTATTTGATTTCACGTAACTCCCCTTTCTGAATTAAAACACAACCGTGGACGACTTTTTGGCCTCTCTCTCAACATCTTTGCAGGAACAAAATACATTACTGTCACTGTTACAGAGCAGCTTTTCAAAAGCAAGATTTTGAATGAGGTCCTGGAAAAGGCCAAGGCCAGCATTGCTTCTCCCCTTCTTGGTCCCCTGTCTAGCAGCTCCCTGAAGTGTAATGGATGTAGTTGAGGCTTCCCATAACCGCTGCATTTCCTGCCCCTTGATCTCCCTCAGCCCACAGAAGTTATCAGCCGGTTGAAGGCTCTGCAATGTCGTGTGGACCCAAGATGTTCCACTCAGCTGTCTTCAGCAAGAGAAAGCTAGCACTGGTTTTCTCAGGGAAGAAAAGTCTTTGTTTTACAGAGAAAGCAACCACGAAAGAGGCAGTCAGTGATGGAGCACGAAGACGTGGGCTGGCACCAACTCAGGCCACAACTAGGTGCTCCTGTCAGAAACGGCACGCGATGATTTCTCAACCAAGCACCTACACAAATTATTTTGATGAACTTTTCAAACGTAGGGCTTATAGGACCTGCATGTTGTACAAGTACATGGGATTCGTCCATCACCCAAACAAATCAAATATCTGCATCTCGCATGGAGGTATGTACTTTTACAAAGTTCACAAACAACAGTTTTTTGTACAGCCGTCTTCCTCTTTAAAGACAAAACAGATGTCAGAGGTACTCTGAAGGAGATAACAGAAAGACCAGATGATCACAGAGAAGAATGGAGCAGGGCAAAGTGTTGGAGGCAAATGATGCCAGGCAATAGCCTAAACCATTTTGTGCACCAGCAGTGACCAAGAAGACCACATACAGAAAAATAACAAGAATAAACATTGTTCTGAGAAAAAGTAAGACAAAAATGTAAGGGGCAATGATAAAAGAAAGAAACTTCGGAGAGTAGATGAGTAGAAAAAAATAGCTGAGGGGAACTATATGACCTGGGGTGTCTTTAAGCTTATATGAATGAGACCAGATGAAATAGAGGGTAATGGGGAGGACAGAGACAGGAGTTTTGTGGCCTGAGGGAAATGTTTAGACAAAAGTCTCTGGCATTGACATTCAGGGACGTATATGCACCCACAGCATGGCTGCAAATGAGGACTACCATTCAAATAAGACATCTATGGAACGAAAGAATAACTGAGGTATAGCACGACAAGTGGAAGAGGGGGAACTCTTTCTTATCTCTTCAGGATCTTTGTGAGGTTCCACTTATTTTGGAATAAAACTGTCTTAGTAAATAAAAGTTATTAAGATAATTTTGCAAGTAACATGATTCAAGACTGAAGCAATTAACAGATATACATATGTCAGCTCTCTTACTACTTTAAAACATAGTCAGCATAGGGTTTCTGAAGCTGTATTTCTACGCTGGATGGTGGTCTAAAGAGACTAACTTGCTAAGCATTAACTTCTAATTCAAAGTCACAGGAATTGCCAGTGCACTCTGTTATTTGACTTTCATATCCTTAAAGATGTTTCCTATATTTAAACAATCCAAAAGCAATATTAACATTTTACTCAAGATCCCACATAAAATCCAACTAATGGAAGAACCAACGTTCTCCATTCACTACCTAGAATATCTCCTCAAGTTGTCTCTTCTGTTCTACCATGTGGCAACCTCCCCAAATCCTTTTTCAGCCACTGTCTTCACTGCACCTGCTCTGCTCTGTTATTGGGCTTTTTGGCCTTTGTAAGGAAAACCGCTTCACGTCTGTAATAGGACTGGAGTGCTATTCATTTTTCATATCTGGATCCAATTCAATGCCGATGTCTTTCTCTCAGAGTTTCCGCAGTGTATGTATCCCTTCTACAGCGATGCACCAGCAGTCTTGAGCAAATCCACCTAGCTGAACAAAGACCCCATGGAACAAGAGTTGCTGAAGTGCTTTAGAAGTAGGAAGTCGACATTCTATTCTTTCATGCAATTTTGAACTAGAATTCACATACCATTTGTCAAAACAATAGCAAATTTAATCCCCAAACTGCTTTACTTACATTTGAAATGAACATATATCATAAATGAGTTTGGTACAAAAACTTTTAATCTGTTTCACAGAGTTTATGGTCAGAGGAATTAATTCAACAATGTAGTCAGAATTTCTGTATATGACAAACCATTACATTTCTGCCACTATCCTGATACTGAGCACAGTGATACACATTAGATTAACCCATTTAATCACTGGAGACCAAATTACTGAGGTGGAGAACAAAAGAGAGATCAAAGGGCCGCTAACGTCCTTAACTAGCCCCTTTAGGGTTAGGGAAGTGATGAGGTGAGAATACATCCGTTGATCTAGGCAGATGATTCATGTCTCAAGCTGCAGAGGAAGAGGATACACACCCAAAATTTCTGATAATTTGAACAGGGTGGCTGCAGTGGGGAAGAGAGTCTTCCACTTAAATCTGGCGATCTGTTCCATCTTGTGGACGGGAGTAACCCATACAACCTAAGCACTTGTGAAACAATATTCTCTCTACTACCTTTGAACACTGACCCATATGTTTTAGCGCCTTGTTTCAAGGTAAGGCCAATCCCTGATGCTCCTAAAAAAAAGGTGAAAAGGTCCCAAGACAACTCTTGGCCAACTCCCGCCTGACCCGTGCTGGCAGCAAGCCCGAAGCTCCGAAGCATGAGATGTGATTACGATTCCTTAATGCAGACTGAAAATGTTATGGGCAAATGAAAGGCAAGTACAACGCTTCCTGTTCTTTACAGACACTGAAATAAGGGAAAAATAAACAGATATTTAAAAAAATAAATCACAGAACTCAAAGACAGAAGAGACCACCACGACCATCCACACCACTTATGCCTACTTTGTACCCTGTCCTCCTGCCTATATCTAATCTCAAGACCTTAGAATGGAGAGAAGCCCAAAAGGGTGATAAAATATGAATGTGCATTGCTCAAGTGTGATATATACCCCTGTGCTGAGGTTCAGCTTACAACTCTGCTTTGTTTGCAAACCAAAATTTCATATATTTGACGCTTGGCAACCCCTGTAACAGATTTTTATGATACTGAAGATAGACAGACCTGAAGATCAGACTACACTACACGTTTTCCATTGCACTTATTTGTTACTTTTTTTCCTTTTAGGTCAAAACTTGCTTGTTTTCAGACTAAGTAAGACTTTTGGGGAAAGTCCACAGAAAGCTTTTAGGCATGTTTGAGAGCTCTGTGCATGGAAAAATACAGAGATATAATACATGAAAATGCATGCCATTTTTTGTTCAAAATAACAACAGAGCTTCCTTTGATCATACAAAGTTTGTGACGTTTGTATTATTTTGATAATTCTGAAAGTTTTCATTTAAAAATAATGAATTCGTATGCAATTCAGAATAGCCTTCCATAATCTGCACGAAATGCCTACCAAACCTTTAGTTTTACAGAGGCACAGAACAAGAAGTAATTTCTCTAATGGTTCAGAACCGTTCAGCCCAAAAATCCAGTCTGGCTACAGCCAACAGGAATGACTGAGGCCCGTTTCCCGCCTCCTGTAATCTCACCCCTCTGCCAGCTTATCTTTGGGAAATGTCCACTTGCTCCTTGGATATATTCCAGGATGGGTGTGCGTGGTCAGAAGTCCTCTGTTGACTGTCACTCACTCCAGCCCTGTTGATTTAGCCTTCTGACCATGTATCTTTGCTCTGCTTCAGTTGGGTTTGTTTCTCCTATTTATGCATGCCGCATGTAATTACTGGGGCCTCCAGATCCATGACCTTTTTAGTACTGAAAATCTTCAATTCAGGATGTGTCATAAATAATTCTACTGGGACAACAACCAGCACCAGATGGTGCACTGGGGAGCTGGAAGATTTAGGTTTAAAGTCCTTCAAACTCCCTCTTAAACAGAGAACAGTTTCCCACGACACGTTTTCTGGATCAGGAAAGGAGGAGACACACCATGCAAAGCTCCAGCTCAGCCTCTGCATATGCTCAAGAGAGGAATGGAAGTTCAGAAACAGCCTCTAAGCTCAGCTTTTTCCAGCAGCTAACTCTAGCTGAGACTCCCTACATCTGGATTTTAATGGCTCACCTTTCAGATACACTTAAATCCTATGCTAATACTAATACCATGCTAATCTACACTGCAGGTTATACTATATACTATGCCAATCCTATACTAATACTATATGTCCAATTTTTAAAAGATCTGTTTGGCCCAAATGGTTTCTTGAACACTACCAATGTATTTGTATTGGGTTACTACTTGCCTTTTTGATTCAATGCTTTGAATGTTTCCCAAGACTGCTTTTACTTTCCTGAGTAGTATCTATGTCACATCTAAAGATACTTCTTTTAAGCTGTAAGAGCCATTYGTCTCACTGTTTCACTTTAGTGCAATTCCCGTTCTAAAGGTTAGTGTCAGAGTTCCTCTTTTTGGTACTTAGGCAACGAATTTTATTATGCTGCAGTCAATACAAGTGGCTCAATTATTGCTAGCTTTTGAGTCAGTTCTTGCACATTACTTAACACTAAGTCAAGAATATCTTTCTGTGTACTCCAGTACTAGCTGTTCCAAGAGGCAGAAATTGCTTCTTTGAACTTACTCTTATTGTGCTATCTGACCAGTTTATTCACAGGTAATTTAAGTCCCCATTATCATTTGGTTAGACTTTCCCACTTCTTTGATCTCTGTCAACATTATGCACTCAACATCCTTTTGTTGATCCAGGAGCTAGTCATATAGAAGACTACTAATATATTTATTCTTATGGGTTGGGAGCGTAACCCTCTATAAGCAGTTAAGTAGGTGATTATAATTCTCCAATAGCACTATGCATTACAACATTGGAAACACTCTCCATTTCCAGGATGATCATGTTGGGTTCATTGTAGCAATTTCAAGGGTTAATTATCATTGYTGTTATAAACACGCACCACGCTTCTTTTCTGAATATATCTAGGTTTGATTTTCAGCTTCTGAATTGTACACAACAGCTAAAAAATGATGATTCAGGATCCTCCTCTAATTCTCACTCATTCCACCCTAAATCAAAGATTGACTTTAAAAATAATGTTTTTTAAATAATTTATTTCTTTGGGGGGAGAGGAAAGAGGATAATCCTTGCTTTTGGGGCTCAGAGCCTTTAGGGAGCTTGTTGTGTTCTCAAGGTTTTTTCCTGCAGTCATAAGTTCAAACAATGTGCTCAGCAGGTAAATGAAAATTTACTTTCTCCTACAATCACCTAACTATGTAACTGCTAAGATTATATGGAAATGAAACAAAGTATTGTGAGACTTGCGATAAAATAATGCATGTTGGGAAAACTGATTATATACTTCTGCCTCCTAAATAAGACGACTGTTCCACTGTTCTACGTATCTACATGTTTTTTCTACATGTAGCCATGTAAAGTGATAGGTGATTGATGATTGCTTTGCCTTCTATATAGTAAATACAGTAGTTTTGAGTTTATCTATCTCTTTTTAAATATCATTGCTTGGGACTTTTCAGAAGAAGTCCAGGCTACTGCAGTAAGCTCAACAGAGATCTAAACTTCCAGCCATTTGGAAACTGCAGACTAGTTCACACCACTACCTCTCCTGTGTTAAGCAATAGTTAATGCTTAGAGCATGTGCTATCTGAACAAGCTTGAGCTCTGCACAAGCTTGAAGACGATTTCTGTAGGAAGTCTAAGGTGTTGGTTTTTTGACCTATAAAGTCTTAAGTGGCTCTGCCTACTTGAGAAATTCCTCTCCCTTTGCATCATACTGCATCGTGCGGAGTGCCAGAGGTAACACTGCCTGGGTTAAACTGACAGGGACGGACGGCAGGCAGGTCCCGGGCAGCTGCCTGGCACCCACCCGCTCACCCACCACTGTTCAGTGACCTGCAAAACTGAAAATCCAGAGATTTCCCAGAAGAACCAGTCACAGGGGCAAGGGGTGTGAGGAAGAATTCAACATTGAGGTTATTTTATTATAGGTAAAGAAGATATTTTTAAAGTTAGCTTCTAAGAATGTAACACACTGACCAAAGTCTGTTTCTGTAGATGATCCTAGAGAATATGGCAGGGAGAAATGAAACCAAGAAAATGTTCTGGTAGAATTACATTTGGTGAGGCTCCATCACTTACGTGCAGGATTTTCTATATTAAATTAAGAATGTATTTCTAAAAATATATTGACCAGAACACTGTGAAGATAATTATAAGTTAAAGAGAACTTTACTTGAATATAGGGCTAACTCTGCACCACTTACTCTTAAGCAATCTTATTATACCACTGAACTAAGAGAGCATTGCTTTGAAAACAGGACTGGGCCATCCACTCTTCTTTTCCAAGCTAAGCTCTGCACTCTGCGTTCTCCTGCGACGGGCATGAGGGCTGACTGCATCTTACAGGGTCTGACATAACCAAGAAGACCTATCCAAAAACGGTGTGAAAACTAGACTTCTTAACTGTAAAGATAATCATGTTACGTACCTAAATTACACATAAAGAACCAATCGTGCAGGTATGTGTGAACAGGCTTAAGTTTATTTAAATAAGAGTTCCAATGACATCAAAGTTAAGCACGTGACCTAACGTTTTTGCAAGATTGGGATGTTGACAACCACATGTAAAATGAGATGTCCCAATAAAGCCTAATTCAGGTGTATTTAATATCCAACTATCTAAATGCGAACTAAAAAATAGTTCCTCCCATTAATTTCTTTCTTATTTAGTACCTTAACAGTTACGGCTCTGTTTCCCATTTTGTCTTTCCAGAGGCAGGAACCCACTGCAGGATCAGGACCCAAACAATTCTAAATGGCATTTTATATTCCAAGTTTTGATATGTAGTGGCAGAATTAGAAACTACACCGTAAGATATACACGAGAGGTCATAGGTACACTTGACTAAGCTTTCCCAGAGCACGGTGCCTGGCACCAGGCAAACACCCTGCTGCAGAAGGCACAGCCTGACCGCCCGATCCCGACTGCCATCTGAAACCAGACCTGATGATCTTCCTCACTGGGTTCAGTGGGACATGGAATAGGAACGATCACCTGTGCACACATAGTGGCGGAATCAAGGCCTAAAAACATCTACAGTGCAGGTCAGTATCTGTGTACACAAACTCAACAGATGAGATTAGTGTTTCCCCAACCTTCTCCATTTTGAGGATGGTTTTTAAAGGATGAAGTCCATTTGTAAATCTGACATTATTCACGGCTTAGTATCCAAAACGTCTCATTTGCGCTGCTGTGATGGCAGGCGATACAGAAATCCCACTTTGTATGACTGCGTTTGGTTAAAAACGTCCACACATCACACAACAGAGGTTATCATCTTCTCATTTTGAAAAGGTCCCCGCTCTATACTTTGTGCTCAGTTGCAACACCACTGTAGTTTTTGTAAGGAATAAATATTGACTTTCCTGGACATTGCCTCACGACAGAACAGGACCTTGAGTACATTTGTCTAAGATTTTTTTTTAGCCTGGTAATATAATTTTATAGCATAGCTTTCGTTCTGAGTAGTTCAAATCACAAATTACCCATTTTCATTTTCAGACAGGTGACCATGTTCTAAAGCTGCCTCAACTGTGTTTCTTTTTTTACAAAATTTATTACTTTAATTTAAATGTCCAAGCTACAAATTCAATTAAGATTACAACATACCACATTTGGAAAGTCAAGTCTGGAAAAAGCCATGCAAAAATTAAGATTTAATATTAATGCAGGCTATTGTGTCATTTTTTGTTTTCAAGAATAAAGCACATGACTGCCAAGCAAATTACCAACAGAAATGAGAGAGTACACACCAGGTCTCAAGAAACTGAGCTCAAAACTTCGCATATGCAGGAGATCGGTCTGTTCACCGAATAGCTCAGCTCTGTCTCTTAGCAGCATCTGCACCTCACGGCGAGATGTTCAGATGCTCTCTCCTTAGTAAAGGTCAGAAATGAGCATTAATTTCACTTATAAAAATACAGTGGTTCCTGTGGTGTCACCACCATGTATGGGTAAAATTCAACTTTCAGGTACAGGCAATACACAAGACAACGACTAGCAGGGTCAGTAATTCTGGTGGGCAAAGTCTGGATGTGTATTTTAGCTGTAACAGAATGCCAGCTATCAGCAGAAGTGTGTAGAAAACCTTATGGATTTCACAAAAATAAAATAAAATCATGTTTTCCGTCAGATGTTTAGAGTCCCAACACGTGACTTGACACACTCAGCTTTATAACATCAATTAAGATACGCAGCAATCTTCATGGGATCAACCAACCACATCCAAAATTCAGCATTAATACAAGCACAGCTACAGATCATGACCGAATGAAGAATCAACCATTTGCACGATCCTTTCTGCCTCAAAGCAGTGTGCAGGGCTGGGGAGCAGGAACACAAAGGAACAAAACACACAGGTGGACAGCTCACATAAAAAATGCCTCGTTGCTTCGGTTATAAATCTGCAGTCGGGAAATAAGATCAAATGCATTGCGCTGGGAGCTGAAGCAGCAAGGGGACAAACGGGGGGGAAAGCATAGGAGTGGGAAGGTAAGGCAGATGGAGTTGGATAAAATAAAGCTGCTCTTACCTGGAGCAGTTTTCCTTCGGCTGGCGTCACCTCAGCAACGTTTGCAAACTCCCCTTCCAGTATGATTGGCTCCACTTTCAGGGGGATCACCCTAATGATGGCTTTCTGCGCCGCCGACCTCTCTGACTCGACCGCCGCCGCCAGCGCCAGCCCTGTATGGCCAAGTCCTGCCTGCAGGGTCGCCATGAGCAGCCAAGGCCAGAGGACAGCCAGCTGCAGCTGGGGGCCAGCACTCATGCTACCAGCTGCAGCAGCGGGCTCCGGCCACACATACCGCTCAGGAACGCGTCCTCACCCTGCGGCGGGCTCCAGCCGTCGGCAAAGCTCGTCGGGTTTCCAAGCGTGCGGTCCCAGCGACAGGGAGGCGGGAGGAAGAGGAGAGAGGGGCTCAGTCACCGCCAGCGCTGCTTACCAGACAACTTCTCCGGTTCTCGCCATCACCATTTCTCTTCCTTGGTGCCACGTGCTCAAAGGCCGCTGGGAGCTCAAAGGCATATTTTAAACAAACAAACTAAAAAAAAATATCCTAAATTATGAGTCCCTCCTCCAGCAGATAAATCCGGAAAGATCAGCGAAACAGGTTGCAAGCAAGAAATCAGTTCAGCTATACAGGAACACCAGGGAGCATTAAGAACTCGTCAGTCCCCCAGAGATGAGGCACGGGGAGATCTCCCCATGGACGTGGTGTCCTCCTGTGTCCTGCCCAAGAGTTAGGAAGATCCACGGGTTCAAAACATCCATCTCAAATACCCTTGAGAGAAACCTCACCTTCTTGCCAGCATTTCCCACAACATAAGCTCAAGCTCTTCACCTTGAATGTTATCTGCAATTATCGGTATCCTTCTCAGAAATTAGGCAGGAGGTATTTCTTGAATCTATGGTGAAAAGAAAGTTTGCTTCTGTACCATTCTCTTCCAAATCGAGTTGATCCCTTCCATCCTTCTCATGCCAGAAGTGCTTCATTCAAGTTTGGAGATCAACTTTACTTTTCTCCTAGCAATCCATGTTCAGAGTCTGACTGCGGGTGCAGTTCTCGAGGGTAATGAATAAAGCACGGAGCTTCTTTTCACAGTTTCAAGTTCCCAGGAAATAAAAAGGCCCCAAAACACTTTAAAAGTTTAGACACCAAGCCAAACAGGTATCAARCAAAAAGTTACAGCATATCTGGTTTCTCTCGCACTATTTCTGTGCACGCCTGAGTTCCGGTATGACCACTTCCAAGCACACATTAAGAAGATCCCGACTAAAGGCCCCACAAAATAAAATATAAAGTTCCATGGTCTGCCCAAAGGTCACATGAAATGTATCGAGGAGTCTTCATAGCTGGGAGAATTTAGGCAGAGGATATTTTCAATTAAAACCAAAGTTACGGTGATCACACAGCTATGAAGAGAAAAAGTGATTTAAAAAAACAAAACAAAACAAAAAAAAACAACCAAAAAAGATCTGCAAACCTGTTAGGCTGTCTGCCTGCTGGAGTCCGCAGGGGCCGGGAYGGATGGAAATGTTCCTGTAAATCCTAGGCAAAAGTTATTTCCAGTAGCTTAAGAAAACTGCGTGGGTCTGGTGATGTTTGGTTTTGGTCTTTTAAAAAAAAAAATAAAAAATTTGGTATTGATAATTAAAAAATATTAAAAAAAAGAGACAGAAATCTCTCTCGCACACATGCAGCAGGCAGGTAGGTGCGAGTGGAGCTCCACAGCCCCAAAGAGAATCCAGCAAGATCAAAGGGAGAAAATTACTGCAGACAGAAAGCTCCTGGGGCAGGCATGGCTGAAAGTGAAGTGTCCGCATGTAATCTACAGACCTGAGAAAGAACCCGAAAACACTTCGGAAAAACTCCTTTAAAATACCGAAGTCTCTCCTCTCGCTACAGCAARCGCAATTATCGGCTCTAAACGCGGGGAGCACGAAGGAAAATAGAACCTGGAACATCAGCAGCGACCCGGCAGGGAAGCCCGGCAGGCTGCCTGACCATTATCGGGCAGGCGAATCACTCCAGCCGGCGCAGGGGCTGCCAGCCGCCGGACAGCCCCGAGAGCTTCTGCGGAAAAGCCTTTCCTYCAGAAAAAAAGACAAAACTCGAAATAAACACTTCAGCTGGACGCCCGGAGAAGGCAGGCTGCGGCTGGCCGTGTCCTCCCCGGGACGGCCGGCGCTCTCCTACCTGCTGACACAAAGTGAGGGTGGAGCAGCCGGAGCCGCCGCCCCCCCGCGGGGCCGGGACCGCGGGCTCCCCCTCCCGCCCCGCCGCCCGCCTGCAGCGGGTGCCCGGGCCTGGCGAGGGCGGAGGGGCACGGCGGCACGGCACGCCGCACCGGCAGCGAGCGCCGGGCGGGAACGGCCCCGCGCCGGCCCGGGCGTCCCGCGCCCCGCGGAGGGCGGGCGGGCGCTCCCCGCGCCGGAGCCGCCCGGTTCATGGCAGCCTGGTGTCGCCGGCCCCGGGAAGGGCTCTGGCCGTTGCGGGCGCTGCCTTTCTTCGGCTCTCGCCGATTTAGATTCAGTCGCCCTTTTCGAGTTGCTACTGCGAGGAGGTTTCAGGTCAGGCTGATGTCAGAGGTCTGGAATTCAACTGTTATTCTCCTCTGACATCACTGAGAGGTGAATAATACTATAGGTCAGACCTCAAAGTAAGGTTGCAACTGGAAATCTGTAAATCGGCATGTGACGGAGCGGTGCTTCAAGAGGGCACTCAGAAATTAACGCAAAAACAACGCGCCGTGCGCAGAAAGCAGAGGATCCATCCAGCCGTTCTGGGAGTCGCTCGCYGTTGCTCCCGGTGCTCCTGGAAAAGTGCATTCAGGAGCGAACAGATTAATGAGCATTTTTTCGTTACACATGCAACCAAACTAACCCCTGGAGTCACTCCACAGAAATTAATAAATTACGCAAACGAGGAATTGGTCCACTTTTTCTTAAACTTGTCCGTGTGGTAATGGTTATATAAAAGTGTCAGCAAGAACTAATGAAACATGAAGCATTTTTTTGAACTATGATACTCTATCATTTGTAATTTAAAACACAGAGAAAATATAAATGCAACACCCATTTCAGTTTAAAAGTTTAATTTATTGCAGATTGCTGCAACCATGCTGCCGAAGCAGGGGTATAAAAGAACATCCTCGAGGTAAACCAAATCCCACTCTGTTCCCATTAACAAGAATATAGTTAAAACGTYTTGTTACAGAAGTTACTTCTTACTATTTACTGACTGATTACTTACATCCACGTTAAGGTGCTGAAATGCTAGACATTCAATCTAGAGTTACCTGAGACTGTGAGGCCTCGTGCAATATTATACTGATTTCCTAAAGCAGCAAGTGCCCTTTCTCCTGTGCTCTCACAGCACGTCGGTGAGTTGGTTAAGGATAAATAGAGTTTACATGCACGTGTATTCTGAAAGTGCGGTACTGCAGGAGATCCAGCTCCATAACCTTTTAAAATTAGCATATTAAAAAATTTTAATACTAAGATTTCATCATTTGTCTTTAGAATCATAGCGCATTAAGACACTGAGGCTCCCCTAACTTAAATCTCTGAAAGTATCAATCTTTTGGTGGTAAACAAGGACCAAGAAAGGTAAGCTAAGAAGTTCCCTTTGTATTTTATTTGAATTAAAGAGGTAGCAGCTCCAGTTTGATAAGGCTGAATTCCTGTGATCTCCATCTCCTTACGCCTTGAAGCCAGGAAGGCTAGACCGATGCTCTCAAACCCTGTTACTATTAATGGCATGAACTACCACAGGACGTACAGACCGTCCGCTGTTTCCACAGCACATTATCCAACGGTCTCCAGCCACGTCAGCTGGGGAGCACAAAACCAAACTCCGGTGACAAAGCAGCAGCAATGTTATCAAACATCTTTTCCTTTTAACTACCTGAATACTCTCATTCATTTAGAAATGCTCTCCACACTGTTTCATTTGAGGAGGAGGATTTGGACGTAAGCACCCAGCCTTTCACTATTCACGTCAACTGGAACTGCACTGCACATATGTCATATATGATAAAGAATAACAAATCCGAGGACAATCAGTATGGTAACACTCCCACTCGCCCTACCTAAAAGCATCCTCAGACTGCATTTGTCTAGTTTGGACTGCTAGTGAATAATTAAAGGTTTTGCCTCAGTTCATCCTACCGCTCAATGTTCGCTTAGGACATCCTGACCATAGCTGGAAGCTACACAAAGCTCCAGAGGGCATAACTGAGGTGGTCCTGACAAATTCTCTCTGCTCCTTTCTTATGCATTTTGCTCAGGGCTGGCTCTAATTAATTATAAAAGAAGTATGAACATGCACAAAGCAGTTAAACTTACGTTTTAAGTGCTCTTCCACATGTATTTTCCTAACAACAGAAATATAGAATGTGCCCCCTTTATCCTTCAAACAGTATTTTAACATAAATACAAATGCATAGCTATTAAAAACTTAAGATCTACTATCAATATAAATACAGTCATATTTTAAAAGTTAAACATTTATTTTAAAGACCTATTTAAAGCAAGTACTAAAACAACAAATAACTTATCATTACAGATACCATTAGAATCAAAAGAAAATTATTACAAGAGAAGAATTCCCCATTAATGTAAAAGATCAGCAGCTGTCATATGTAATGGATACCCACCAGAAAGGATACACTTGCTGCTGAAACAGAGCATTGGTTTAGGAAGGAAGAGCATTTCCTGGTTAATCACTCAGAAAATTAGCTCATCTTTCCTATAGCTGCTCTCCTGAAATCCCTGACCCATTCCGGCCTAGAATCTTGTGACTTTCCTACGCTTTTGTTTCATACACAATTCCCAGTAAAGGGCCACAGTATGACTTCAAGCAGAGACAGTGAGAGCACCGAACACCATCTACGCGGAGTATACTGCAGCTTCCAACAATGTTAAATAAAAAGATTCCAAATACAGCACTAAAAACAATTTGCTTCCCAGTAAGAAAGTTTTGAGAAAGTTTTTAAGGCTTCCTGTTTACAAAAAGTTTAGACTTTCCATATCTAAAGAATACAAACAGCTAAGTAATTACTTCATATTAAATACTCTGACCACTAGATGCTTTATAACTTGACAGGTAGAAAAGGTAATGGTAGAGGTGTAAAAAATGGAGCGACTAATACCCTACAAAGTTAAAATGACAGCAAAAAAATAGAGGGTTTTTTTTTTTTAAAAACACAGTTGAAATGATCCAAAGTGCTGTTGTGTGCAAAGCACTGCCGCTGGAGTCTGACAAGGGAACCCAGCTGGCAGCTGCTGCACATTTTCACATACTTGTCACCCACTTCTCACTCTCTTGTTTCTTCCTGCGGAAAGTACCCCTGCTTGCAAGCTACATCTACCAGCAGATGGAGATCTAGGAAGAAAAGGGAATACTGAGTAAATATCAGTCCTTGTATAGGTTTCACTTGGCAGCATACATAGCAATTGTACTTCTATCAGGTACTATAAAATATGGCCTGAAAGGCAGACTGTAACTTGAGAATTTGAGGCCTACTGTTTAAAGAACAGCAATTATTCTAATTTTGCAAAACTTTAAATATAAAACAACAAAACAAATTATAGGAAAAGTGCTCCCATTCTTCAAGATATATTTTTTATATGTGCACTCACTACCATGGATACCAACTGCCAAATGTTAATTACTATAAAACCCTGGCAGGATCTACAGAAATGCCCATTCTGCTTGTGACATACACCTTCATTTATCCATAAAAGGCACAATTGCCTCAAAGTACGCCATAGCTGGTGCCAAGATCCTAGAGAAAACTCGTGGTGTCACAGATAGGACAAACAAGAGACTCCTTTTTTGAAAATTACCCTGATCCACAGCAGGATGGAGATACTTCCAGCATATGGCCAGATCTTGCAGGTCAAGAAAGTGAACAAGTACCCTGATAAAGTCACAACAGCGCTACCACTGCAAATGTCACCCGTGTGAACTTTAACCTCTAAACAGACACATTGACATCTTAGGAGAAGTACTCCAGCCCTTGTTCTTTTTCTATACTACAAAGTTCCTGCCCAATAGGCACCTGTTCTGCACTTTCTGACATTCACCTCCTGCCAAAGCAGACTCTGTTGGGAACAAATCTTGAAAATGCACAGGGATGGAGAAATGAGGGGGCTAGTAACAATGCAACTCTGAATTACGTAAAGTTACGAGACAGCATCTAGCATCCACTCATTCAAAATAGCAGACTGCCAGGACAGGTAATTTGAAAGTCCTTCACTGAATATATAATGAAGTAAAGGTAACGGCAACTGAGCTGGAGCAAGAAGCTGCAGTTCAAACTCCTGAGAGCAACTTCACTTTGGGCTTCAGACAGGAGATGTTGAAGAGTACAGGGCCAGGCCTGTCCCCACATTAACTCTTAGCACCTTTGTAGGAGATCTCACTGTGACCTATTAGGAACACTAATGAAGTAAATGAAATTATTTTTGCCTGGAAGGTGTAGGAAATAGTTCAAGTGAACGTATGATAGCATGGGAGGCCTTGCCTGAATGAAGATTTGCCCTTAGCAATTGCACCTATAAACCTATTTACCTTGCAGTGCATGAGAGGGAATGCATAGTGACACAACTGTAGTGGCATGGGAGTGGGTGGTGAACATCTAGGGCACCTTGCAGCGTGATAATGATGGATTCATATGAGTCAGTAGCATCTCAGTATTATGTCTGTGTTCTTGTAGCAAAAAAAATTAGAGGAAGTTGCCGGATTATTTGAAGGACTAGATGACTCACAAAACTATGGTCAGCCATCGAGAAAGAAAGCTTTTTCCTTAATGTATCAGTATCAGCTTAAATGCTTAAATCCAGAAGTAACAAATTCCACCTGCTCCACTCCGAAATCCCTATTTCCAGAAAGAAGGGCTGAAAACAAAAATTTCTCCAATCAGAATCTGGTCCTTCTTATGTACTCTTTTAGAAGAAGAAGCACAAACCACAGATATTAGGTCCAGTACAGCTATATTCACTAGCTGAGTGTACCTGTGGAGTACAAGGCAGAGGAGACGGGGGAAGGATACATGAAGAATTTACAGAGTTCCCATCAATCACTCGTGAAGTCCAAAAGGACTCCTGTTGCAAGTGTGGATGCTGCCAACATAAGCAGACAGATTTATTCCAAAAATCCCATTTTATAGATGAGCTCAACTAGAAAGTGGCGGAGAAAGAGGATGCATCATCAGCACCTTCAAATCTATGTCCTAAGAGTGAGCCTGGGGCCGAAAAAAGCAGTCCCTGAAAGGTGAACTATCCCTCACACCTGAATGTGATGAACACGCCAGGAACTAGAGAGCCATACCCACCGTCTCTCAAGAAAAAGAGTGGGAAGGGAACAGATGACACAGCCTATACTCATTTGCAATGATGTATCTTAGTGCTGAATTAAGTTCTGCACCCTCTGTTGCAGCCTCTGACTCCCAGGAGGACTCACAAATAGTTCTTCTTCTCCTGCTGCTACCAAAGAAAACGGGGTCCCTCTGCCAAATTGTCAGGTACAAAGACAATTAGTGCATGAGGAGTAAAGATACSGTTAAAAGAAACACTTGTGTTCAGAACAAAGAAAGAGGAGGGTTCTTCACCCATTGTGTAATTAACCTATGTTAATGACATTAACTTACAAAAACCACAGTGGATGCTAAATGTTTGCATGGCTTCAAAAAGTGACTAGAAAAATTAATTGAAGAAAAGTTTACTGAGGCGTTTTCTACTTAATAGTACCAAAATGCCAAAGATACCGTTGGAGACAGGACAACGGACTAGAGAGACCTTTCATCTTGACCTTGTTTGGCAGGATGTTCTTAAAACTGGTAAGCTAGAATTTAGCTGAGAAAGTTGGATAAGTATATTGTTTTTCATTTGAAGAAAACAGATAACCTATTTCAGTGATTTATGGTGCTGCAGAGATGGGCTGGCAGCTATGGAGGGAAATCCTGGGGACTGCATTTTAGTAAGACAACACCTGTCTCTCTTGCTACAGGATAGCTGCAAAAAGGCAAAGAAATCTGGTTTAGTTCTTCAAAGGAAAGTAACGCCTTCTCCACAAGAGAGGGTTTGAGTCTTGGCTCATTTGTACAGATTATCACCTTGGTTTCAGCCCAGAGCTGCTCCCAGTCACAGAAGTGACTTTTACTTCCATCTTCATTGCAGTGGCCTTTGGTACCACATTATGTTGCCTCTCGCTGTGTGGTATCTAGAACTTGGTGTCACCACATAACAAAGAAAAGTGAATCATGTCAGCAGCCTACCGAAATAGATGGAACAAAAGCCTCCTCTATGTCAGGATACGTACCGAAGTGCAGGCTCAGAAAACTTGCAAATGAGTGCCCAAAGGACAAGAGGAAGATGGACAGGACTCAACCACTTTTAGAAGATAAGTTGTGAAGAAACACCTGGAAATTTTCATGATGCAATATTTTAGCACGGAAAGATTGAGGAAGAAGTTGTTTCCAAAGACTCACAGACGAAAGGAGGTACTGACAGAAAAACATGTAGTCAGAGCAACAGAAGTCAGCTTATATTTAAACCTGTCTGCTTCAGGCTTACAGTTGAAATGCAGGAGATGGGCTATGCCAGCTTCGAGGCATGTGCCCAATTTATTTTGGGCCAACTTGAGCCTGACCATGTTTGGCTCAGGTGTGCCGTCTGTCTCTACCCTTTACATGTACACCAAGCCTAAAAGGTGGAAACGTAGACCTGGGTGACTATCACATTTCCCAGAGAGTAGACTCTATGCTAATTGTTGCTAATTAGCATTAGYGTAACAGTGTTTCATCTCTGTGGAACAATCCCATGGTAATGCTTTCCAAAACATTCCTGTACATAACTTTACAACTGGCATATTAAGCAAATGTTTTGCTTTAGATATGAAAGCTGAGAAGTTTGCTAATTATCCATGATACCAGGAAGTAATTGAACAAGAACTCTCAATTCTGTGTTTTAAACAAAAGCCTGTCTTCTTTCAAGATGGCATCCAACCTTTTTTCTCAGCTTCCTGACAAAAAGACTTTATTCCTTACTTAAATGTTTGAAACTGATGGGCGTTATGAGCTGAATTATTAACTAGCATCATTATCTGGAATCTAGAAACTACCCTTTGAAGTGAGCAGCAGCTCTTCAAACTCTACAATCAGCTCTTTGATGAACAGCTGTGAGGGAAATAGCTTCTTGCGAGACTTGCAGGCTGCACCAACTTTTCCTCTAGAATGGATCCAAAGTACTCTTTGTGTCCTCTCATATCTCTCTAATCTGTGGGCATTTAGGTTTTTCCTTTAGTTACTAGATTTGTGAATTGTTTGGCCTCAGATGTTCTGCTGCTTGTTTTTGTCATGTATTTCAGCATGCATATCAGCAGACTGGTACAAAATTTAATGAGCAATCCAAAACAAAAGGTCTGGACTTCTACACTAACTTCATCACTTTGGTGGGTTTTTTCCCTATTACTTCAATAGTTACCTCATTACTTAGTGTTTCCTTCGTAGCACTGCCACCCTCCAGCAAACATATCTATGGACTTCATCTCAATATTGTGACATCCAGGTTTCTGACACAACTCCCAGAACTTCAGGTTTTATTTACTGACAAAATTTATACCCTTTTCCACATAAGAGTAATTAGTGTAAGCATATCTATAGAAGCATGTTGGTAAGTATACTAAGAAGTTGTACAAGTATAGTATTTTAACTGAAGGCACAATGAAGTACTTACACTGCAGACAATAACTAAACTATTCTGATCTCCCCTTTCTGTAATGGTTAGTTTGAGAGTAGCTGTCTCGGTAACCTCTAAAAAAATGTAGAATCTCTTCTTACCAGGGGACTTGCCCTTGTGTGAACTGTGTCTTCTTTTCCTGCATCTAGGTTTTACAGATGAGTCTGTCTCTTTTACAGGTTTGTTCACAGGCTCAGTTCCTGAAGTGAATTGTCTCTCTTCTGTCTCTGATGCACTGGATTCACATTTAACACTAGTATTCTCCTTAAAAAACAAACAAACAAACAAAAAAAGAAATAAAACCAAAGATCACTCAATATTTTCTTGTAATCACTTTAGGGAGAAAATAATAACTATTCTTCTCCACTCCAGAAGGACATCTAACAAGTGTTGAACACTGCCTAGATGGTTCACATAATAAGTGTTTTTAACTCAGAATTAAGGTTGCCAAATTGAAACTCAAGCTCTTACAAAATGTGATATTAAGCAAAACACGAAATCAGAAAACTAGAATATACAAAGTTAGGGTACATGTCCTCACAGTCTGAGCTTTGCCCTCAGTTATCAAACTAGCTGTAAGAAATAAGCTAGAAGAAATCCAGGTGCACTCATTGTTACCAACACGTGTATTAGTAATGACAGATCCGGCTCTAACAACTCGACAGAGCTGTGTGATGCAAAACTACACATGCGAGCCGCACATTTCTGGTTGGAAATCTCACACCACCCCACCCAATTGTTAAGACATTAAATTATAATGTGTTGCTTGCTTTTTGGAGCCCTCTGCTGCTGCTCCATATGTATTTTGCAGGCAACCATTTACTGAACTGGTATATTTCCATGATCATGTGGCAAAAATCTGTAGGTTAAAAAAAAAAAAAAAGCCAAACAACGAAGTTATGTTTCTATTCCACTGAGGAAGTAAAGGCCCAAAGTTAAGCACTTGGAGTTTACCTTTAGACAGAAAGATGTTCTCACTATCACCTGTTCTAGAATATTCATCTCTTCTGCAAATATCCTATCAATCAATATCCTAAAGATGAATGATTGTTCAGAGCCTGCAACATTTCCTCTATTAAGGAAAAAAAAGCTTTTGAAAACTGGTATGTGTGAGTTTACAGAAGACAAAAGGTCATCACACTTGGTAATAAGATATTAGTAATGCCAAAACCCACACTCTCCACCTTGAGTCTGATGTTACTCAATGTTAAATATATAAAAGGCAATGTGTATGCATATTAATAGAAATACAGATACATTCTTTGATGAAGTTGTATAATAATATCCAAAAAGGCCTGTGCGAATACAGTAACTGAATACTCCAGGGAGAGCCAGTTCCCCCCAACATGCCTCCTGCACTTGCTAGAAACCCACTTTACTGTAGTATTTGTTCTTTGAAATGTGTTGTCTGTATGTATTGCATTAGTACTATTAACAAGGCCATGTGAAAACCATTTGGCTAGCAATGCTTTTTGTCTAACATCTGAAACACAACCCCTTCCTAGGCATAAAAACAACGAGAAGGAAGGAGGACTGCAGTTCACTACCTTCACCAGCTAGAATCCAAAACTCATGAGTGATGATCTAAACCTCTCCATTCCTGGTGAYATTTACATAATAGTAAGTTCTAGAAAAACAAGTAAGCAGCCTTAACCAACTAGTGAGAGAAGGGAAGATTTCTCAAGTAAGCATCCTAATCTGGATACTTCACAGGACAACTGTTCTAGAAACAATTCTACAAATGTCATTATTTAAAAAAAAAGAGAAAAATAGATACACTATGAACTGAAGAGCGATATCAGACAGGGGATGTAGAAATCAAACTGCATTGTTGGATAAACAAAAACCAAATGCATATTGGGATAACCATTATTAAGAAATTATTACTAGCCTACATGCTGAAAGCAGTCTAGAAACTCTGACTAGCAGTTCTCCTGCAAAGGGCCTGGGGATGCTGCAGTGCCCAGTAAGGCTAATGACACCTTGGGCCGCACTGGGATGAGTGTGGCCAGCAAACAGCAGGAATTTCATTTCCTCCACACTGGTGAACCTGTACTTGCAACGCTGTGTCCAATTTTAAGCCTTCCAGTTGTGTGCGTGGAAACTGAAGAGCGATGATACTGCCCAGTACCCCTTTCAGATTTCCTTTTTATCACTGTGTTTATAGGATCTCACACACCAACTCTTTAGTAATCTAATATAAAAAAGGCAATAATAAGAGTTTCATCCAAATAGCATCAGCCTAGCCTACAGAAATCTGGTTCCCAAGTTATTTCTTTTTTTTATTGTTTGTTTTTTTTAAGTGAACATGCTTCTGACCATGGATTTACCACATCTGTGGACAGACTCTTCACTCAGGCCTAGTACTCCTGCAATTTCAGAGTCCCAAACGTTGTTTGGCGGAGAATGAAACAAAGCTACCAAAGCTGACAGATGTGAACGTTTTGCCTTTTCACTTCAATTATTGAAAAATGCCAAATCTGCTGCATCTCACTGGTTACGTGACTTACAAGACAGCGACTGGACTATACCTATACCCAGCTGGAACCATGATGAGAAGCTAAGGTACTAAAATAAACAACTCACACGAATGGGGTTTGCTGGATTAACCTTCACCAAAGAAAGCAAGAGTTTCAACCTTCAGATAGGTATACTGCCAAGGAGACTGAACAAAATAGGAGGCAAATTCCTCTTGATCAAGCATTACAGAAATGTTTTATTTCCACTTTAAGAAGAAAATAAAATATTTCTTATGAGTAGGAGTGGAATAAAATATGCCCATTAAAGGCCAAACCCTGTAAAAGTCTAGGACAGGAATTCACTGAGGCTAAGAGGACAACGCTGGATCTGAACTATTGAATGTACTAACTCTTTTCATGTAAAGAATTGCTCTTTAATTTGCTATCTTTTAGGAAATCAGGAAAGCAGAATCAAGCAGGTTTCTACTAAACTGTTAGTTCTATGAGGAKGACAGTTCAAGGCTCAATAGCTGTCACAAGAGCAAGTAAATGCTAGGAAATACTGTGACAGAAATAGAGAACAAAACAGCAAACATCTTTGTGCCACTGTRAAAATGGATAGTTTTCCCACAACTTCAATGCTCTCTTCATTTCAAAAAAGGATGTAGTAGAAATGGAAACAGTTGAGAATGAACCCAAAGCTAACCAGAGGTGTGGAGCAGCTGCTATGCAGAGGAAACTACAGCAGGACTGTACAGTTGGGGAAAAAGACTACTGCGGAGGCTGTGATAAGAGATCTGTAAAATCACAAGTGACATGTAGTAAGTGGCCAGGGACGACAGCTGAATGTCTCTYCCCAGACAGAAACCAGGAAGCATCACATGAAGCTAGTAACAGCCATGCTCAAAAGGAACAAAAGGAAGCTCTTTGTGCAATAGATTGTGAGCAAAGTATCTGTTTGGTCAAAGGATACTGTATGCTAAAATTGACATGGTTTCAAGGGCTGACTTCAGTCCACAGAAGAGAAACCTAAGATTAAGTATACGGTATCATTCCAAATCCTCAAGCTGAGAGTGGTTGGAAAGTATGAGGAGGAATGCCCTGTTCTATTTGCATGCCTTGTTCTTGCTCTTCCCTGTGTCAGATTAYAGCTATTGTCCTGAGACTTGACACTGGGCAAGACGGACCTTTGATCTGACCCAGCAGAGCTGTTTTGATGTTCCTGTATTAACACTGGAGGAATTTGCTCCTCCTGGGCTGCTACACTGAGTAATAAAACTGCCTTCTGTGCATGGCCACTATTGTGTCGTAAGCTTGCTCTGAATTACGTGGCACTGACAGCTACTGAAAGCCTCAGGCAGCTTCCAGATTGAGGGATAAGGGAGATAGCAAACTATGCAGGAGCCTGATGGGAGTACAGGCACAGAAGCCTTCTCTGGAGAGTTCTGCACCTGCCATGATCCCAGGCTCTGGAAACACCACTAGACAAGAGGCAGCTGGGGGGTTAAGTTAACCTTGCCTCTCTTGAGTTTGGGAAGAGGAGACTAGTAAGAGAAAGAGTATTTCTAACAAAAAGAGGGACTCTGTCAAACAAAAGACCTAATAGTCCCTGAATTCCTCTTCAACACAGAATAAGCCCCAGTTATTTAACCAGTTAACATCCAGATAAACAGACCAGGACCAACATCAGGATTCTCACCAATTACACAAGTAATGGGGCCTCAAAACCAAAACACCTCCCCCCCAAACAACTCCATGGTTCACACGCTTAATCCCTCAGTTCTTAACAAGGGAGTTTGGACCACAAACTCCAAAGGCCTTCAACAACGGAAAAGTATACTGCTAAAAACGCACTTCAAGAGTTGTCAAAACTGACAATGTTTAAAGTGCGGTCAACGCTTAAGATAATGACTGGACACTCACTGAGGAGTACTGCCAACTCTATAGGCATTCACACGAGGACGTGCTCTTCTCTACACGGTAGTGGGCAGAACAGCCTAGTCTAGGCTTGAGCTCTGCAGAGACTTGATCAGAACATACATCTCTTCCTATAAAGATACCCAAGAGGAAGATGACTAAGAACAATCAAGTTTGCACCAGCTGAGGATTTCCAAGCTATAAACTTTACTGAAGGCATCAACATACTGATAGCACAATAGAACAGTAGCTTCAACAGATACACAAAAATGAAATTTTGAGTGCCTACATGCAAGGTAGGTCTCATGCAGCAGAAACAGACGCAGTCAATCTCTTGCTTTTACTTTTGTTTTCAAAACAAAAAAAGTAGAGCATGCATTTGCTGCCTTAACAGAGTAACATCTAGAACGCTCCTCACTGCACGAGACTTACAATTTTGTATACAGGGAAGACCAGGCACAGGCAAACCAAAGTACAATTACAACTTGTTGGACACCACAAAGTATAAACAAATGAAGATGCTTTATACCATTCAAATGTCAATAAATTATACTTTGCACAGAAAACAGAAACTTAATAACTGTTTATCAGAAACAAACGAACCATTTATCTAAATTTTAAACAAAAATCTTTGCCTTCAGTGGCAATTCTCAAAATACTCTTTTTTATTTAAGATTAACGATAGTATGTTATAACCTAAAAAAGCTTCCACTTCATCACCATGAATACACCTGCACTATGTATTTTTCCCATGCAAATGAGCACCCTAACTTGGCCAACACAGGCTAACACATCTCATGCTCATTAACATGGGATACTCTTTCATTCCCTTTTCTTTTTTAAATCTTGCTTTACCAAGCAAACCCTTCACTGTCAATTAAAAGCTTAATTAAAGAAGCTTTTAGTTCTTAAGCAGGCAAGAATGTTGAAAAAGCTATCAGTCCAGACCCTAGCATTACTATCAAACATAGTTATCTCAGAAAAGATGTTGTTTTATCTCCCTTTACCCCTTACCTGCTCTGCACTGAATGGTCCTTCCTGAACAAACATTAGGGAGGATTGAGTCGGGCAGTGATCTGGTTGTTCTCTCAGTTGTTCACATGCCTCCTGTGCGGTCACAGATTCTTGCACTATTTCAGCATCAGCGCTTTCTACAGATGCAGTGGTATGGGTAGCACAAAGAAATTCAGAAGGCTGTGATGGAGAACAAGTTACTGCTTGATCTGCTCCCATCACAAATGATGTGTCTGAAGCTACAGGAGTAAGAGATTCCAGTTGGCTTTCCTTGGTTGAAGAAGGTGTGTCACTATTCTCACTGTTAACCAGCAGTGGTTGACCTCTGTTCGACTGAGGGGCTGAACACTGGCTCTCCACAGGTTCTACTTTCACCATTTCAGCTTTGGGTGATGAACGCATCTCATCAACAATCTGAAACACAGCTTCAAGATTTACTTCTGTCTTCTTGTTTTCATCAGATGTATTACAAGGCCAGTTAGAGGGCAGAAATTCAGCTGCGTAAGGTGACTGCATTGGAGGACTCTGGAAGAAACAAAATACAGTGAACTTTTATATCAAAAAATTACAGTGACAGGATGTGTATTGGTTCTGTAAGGCTTTGGAAATGAACCTGAGCAATCAACTGAAGTGTTCGTTTATCCAAAAGCTTCAAAGATTGTCTGTTATTTCCAGTTAAAACAGCAGGTTTAATTAAAAAAGAAGAAAGGCTACTACTTTGTCTTGTTTTTCATTAACGACCTTACTCTCAGCACGCTTGCTTTCTTCTATTCACTGTCTATCCTGGAGAGAAAGGAAGGTTACTTACCAGTAGGTGTGTACTCCTTCAGATGCATTGTCTGCATACCCTTTGCATTGCAGGTATAAGGACACCCAAGCATTCAAACCAGAGACTTCTAGTCTTAGTAGGACCTGTGGGGGTACATTAGAACCACCCCCTTCACGTGCCACATACGTGATAGAAAATGATAGAGCAAATCTACCTGCCTTCAGTTCTTCTAAAACTCAAGCATTCCTGTTGTGTATAAAAACAGCACAAACCACAAGATTTTTAAGCAAGAGAAAAAGGTATGTATGCTGTAAATGTGCATATGGACAACACAACTTGAGGAACTCACAGTTACTTACCAATAACAACTTTTTCCTCTTCAAGTGATTGTCCATATACGCATCCACACAAGGGGTGATTCCCAGGGATGCTCCAGTCCCAAAATGAACGGGAATTCAGATACCTATGAAAACAAATACTGTAGAACTGCCCTGTCTGTCACAGCCTCACACCTGGACGCTCCTGTCATGACACAGTGTCCCACAAATGCACGACTCAAAGTCTACATAAATCTGTATAAAAGCCCTATAGATCTTCAGGTCAGAAACACTTCTTGGAGAACCTGTAGAGACTGCCTTTGCCATGACAGAGCAGGTCTGAACGCTACTAAAATATTTCACTGTAATGACATCACAAGATGACAGGACACAGTCAGCAATCCAATGACTTTTTTTTTAGTAGAATTCATATAAATCAAAGAACGTTTAAAGCAGAAAGAAGACAATGAAGAGTTTTTCAAAAGCAGCAAGTCCTGCCCAAGTGAAATGATAAATCACATTTTAACAGCCAGTGTCTGTACTGCTATTTCTTCTGGAGATGACTCAGAGTTAAAAGGACACTGGAAGGGTAATTTCTTCTGACAAATACGAGTCATATTTGAACAGAACATGTTGAACAGAAACTCAGGTATATTTAAAATACAATCTTATTTTGGAAGAGATCTAGTATGGAGGATTAGTCCTTGGTTAATAAAAACCTACTTCCACAGATGAGTAAATTAGAGAACAGGAAGCCACAGGATCACCTACTAGGAAAGCCATATCAGATCAAATGCCAGTGAAGGATTTGGTCTCTCAGCAGCATGAACATCAGAAGTCCCTGAAGGAAATACCACAAAGAGATGAGATCCCTTCCTCTGGGTGTATGAAGTCAAGTCCTGTTGTGGATTCATGTAGCTGTGCCAGTCTGCAGATAGCCATGAACTTTGGAGGTGGGGGGCAGGGAGGAGGGGAAGATAAAACCTGGAATTTGAGAAATTTAGGTTAAGTTAAGCAAAGTCTTTTCATTAAAGGCAAGCCACCTTTACATTTTTATGATACAGGTTTAAACATAGTTCCTTTCATTTAATTTTTTTTTCAGTTGTATTTTTTAAAATATTAACAAGGTGTTTCACTTTTGCTGCATTGCTTGTTTATTGTCTTAAGCAGCCAGGATTTTAAGTAAGATCTGGGTTACCAAGTCAACTGTCCAGGGATGAGATCATCCCTGCCAAAAACAAACCAACCAACCAACCAACCAACGCACACTGCAACGTCTTCTGCCCCTTCTTAGGGGACCTCAGCTTGAAGCTGTTATAACACCTATCATTTTGGATGCACTCGGATCTCGTATGCATTTCCAATAGGAGAAAGTGCCCACACAAAGATACAATTTACATCCTTTTAGTTTATCTAGAGAAGATATGACAGACAAGCATGGGAGGGAGGCAGCAATGAAACAATGAAAAGTGATAAGAGACTAAGAAGTCAGGACTCAAACGACTAATAGTTTGCTGGTCATTTGAGCTCAAGAGGAAAAATGGTCTAACTTAGCAAAAGCAGAGAAAGAAAAGATGGGCATTTCACTTGTAAGATTAGCATAGTGCACACAGGAAGTAAAGCACAACCACACCTTTTCAAGGACTGCCAGGACTAAAACAATCTGGCTTGAGTGCTTGGGCAATCGTTCAGAAGTAGTTCAGATTCAATTTCATTTTGAAATAACATGGCTGATTATCATTCTTATTACAAAGAAAAGCAAACTACTTAGGACTGCTTTTAAGATCAGGAAGTTTTTCTTCTTCTTCTTTCTCCCACATTTATTTCTTCCATTTCCAGTTACCTCTTGCCTCAGTTCCACAAGGAAATACCGACAGCTTAATAACAATGCTAATAGCAACAATCAAATAGCAGGGCTGCTAGTCTGAAAAAAAAAAAAAGGGGGGAAAAAGGAAAGAGGAAAAAAGAAAAAAGAAAAAAAAAAATCACTAAAATCCAGTAGGTAGCCTCGGTTCACACCTATGATAAAGCAGCAGGGAAATACTGCACTAGTGGTTTTGAGTTGCCAGAACTGCTATTGCAGAAGATAGCAGGAGTTTTCTCGCACAAGACTCATTGCTATCCAAGGATACCGATTCATCACACTGATCCACACTCCACTTCAGAAGAACGCAGATGAAAAAGAGCGTGAAGCTGTACCTGAGCTGTACCCAGTTTTGTAACCAATTGTGATGAGTGTGTAATACAAATCTCTGAAACCTTGATTTCAGAAACGTGACAAGAGATATACCCTAATCAGCCACTATGTCTGGGCATAACCATCTATATTCCCTTGCCGTTCCACGCGCTAATTCTCTGTAGCTTTTTCTGGAGAGCAAACTGACAGACAGACATTTACTTACTGGCCTTGTCTGCCCATGTTCCAGTCAGGGTCACCTAACAGTTTCAGCAGGTCAGGTATGTACTGTACAAGCCCAGCAGCTGGCCTCCAAGCCCCAAGAAACTGTACGTGTCTTAATCTCTCCTAAACTTAAAGCGATGCTCTCTGCAAGACTCGGTAAGGATTAGCACAAGGTTTAGGCTTTCTTGTCCAACACTGCCCGTTTTTCCTTCTGAGACCATAAAGCACTGTCTGGATCCAACAGAAACAGGGCTGACGATCAGCTTGCTGACTGCCAGTGTGCTGGTATGGCTCACTGCCTTCTGGACTGGTCCAGCAGTTTTGTATAGACTTTGCCAGCAGTATCTAGTAGGCCACAGCGTGATCAAACAGCCTAAGATGCCCTGCAAACCACCCTTCAACAGCATTGCACTGAATTCCTGCAACTGGTGGAAGATATTGAGCGGAGCGATACAATGCAACAGTTCTATTTTTTGTGAAGAATGGTAAAAATGTGTAGTCAGCCAGGGTTGATGATTAATTTTACGGCTTTTGAGGATTTGTGCAAGTGGTTACAGATGATAAATACACAAGCAGGGCAGGATGATCAATACTGTAGCTGGCTGCATCCCTCAGCAGAAGTTTGGGAAAGTATCTACCCCAGAGCACACAAAAGGTAAACTGATTATTCCCCACAGCTCATTGAGAACCACAGGCAAACCGCTGCCTGCTGTACCATCTGCACAGCCCCTGTCACCATGTTCCAGAAGAAATTATCTATGCTGCATTAAGACTCAGAAATCTCACAAAGTCCTGTTGATCCATTCTGTATGATATTTGCATTATCCTGCTCAGAGACAGCCAGTTACTGATCTGGCAGAACTGATTTACGCCACTGCTTGCCTTTGGGCTGCTCACACAGAGGATTACCTTCCAGCAATCTGTGCCCAGATGCACCCRCAGCTTTTGACTGGGAGTTCCCTAGTTAGAGTTGTATTATCAAAGCATCCACTTCTAAGTGGCCTACATCTCTTTTGACTCCACACACTGCCCGTGGACTTGCTTCTCCAAACAACTGATTTTTACTAGACCCTTTGGACAGAGTATTTATATTATCTTTCAATCTAGCCACAACACCACCCTTGACGACTCCTTTGGAATGATTTGCTATCCCAAACATTGATCTCGGCCTTCTGAGATAAGAAGTTATTTGATTGTGACTTCCCATCACTCAGACTGATCCTCATGTCCTGGATGAAAAAGAAGCTCATGATGAAAGTGAGAGGACAAAGATGCACTATGTGAAAAATAAATACTAGAGTATCAATGGTAGGATCGGCCAGTGGCTATTTATATCCTTACAGCAACATGTTATCCTGGCCATAACATGGCCATCTTGGATAAGCTTATATTAAAACAAAAATCATGAATAAAAGACAAAGGTTGATATTTGCAAGACAGGAAACTGGATGATCAAGCTTGGGTAGGTCAACCCTTTTTCAACATACATAAGCATAACTTGCTTTGCTTGTCCTCTGTGAGGAAAAAAAAAAGTATACACATTATGCTGTAATAGAAAAGGAAGCCCTTGCATTTTTACTTCAGATCTTTTGATATTTGATAAGCCAGGCCATCCAAAGAAGGTGCAGTTTCCACCAGAATGATATAAAGCTTTTACAGTAAGTACTGTGGTTATCTTTAATAAGACATCTCTGAGGTGGGGCCAATTCCAAAAGTCACCTAAGTTTTTCTCATTCATCAAATGAAACTCAGGACTGCAGAAAGCTGTCTGGGACAAAAAAGTGGAGCTGTTTCCCAGTATTTTCATAATATTAAAGAATCTCTTTTTGTCCAGGCAAGGACATTCTTCAAAGATCAACGTAGACTCATTAACTAAAATGAATTCTGGTGAAGTCAAGCAAAAAACTTACACAGAAAAAAACACTCCACTGATGAGGACACCCACTATGCTGCTACCCTGAAACCTAACTTGAATTACAAAATTACCCATTTAATGTCCAGTGGTTCTTTGAAATAGATACTTGTAAACCACATTACTTTCACTTTCTCAAGCAGATCAATTTTCAAATTTATATCCTTCACTCCAGAAGTCCATAAACCTACAGTTATACAGTCTCCTCCGCTTTCACCTGATTTCAGTATGCTACACTCACCTGGAAAAAGTTGCAGTGGGTGTACGTCGAAGCTGTAGGACTAGCACAGCCAGTCAGAGGATCTATGTGGGCAGGTGGTGAACAACACTGCAGTGCCGCTGCAAGAATTCAAACACAGTTATCAGACTTCCAGAATTTGTGTTTGGTGTGCAGAGTTCTATTGCTTACTTTGATTAAACACTTCAATAATCACACGGTAAACTAAATTCCAGAAATGTATTATTACCTCCCAAGTGATTTTAAGACTGATTTCTTCATCTTAAAAAATATTTATTCTAATATATGTGCAAATATATATATATTTTAAATATATATTGTAAAATTGATATACACACACAGAGAAACTTCATAATCACAGTCTTTTGATCTTAGTATCACCTTTTCGTTTTGGCTGCTTCACTTTCTCATCACAACATACCACAGGAAGTGGATTCACATAGGAAGAGCCCAGATGTTCACACACACACACACAGAGAAATTAAACAGTGATTTTATTCTGAAAAGCCACTTTGTAGATGAGGCAGTATTCTGCAGGTATTATTTTTTGGTGACACGCAGAGACAATTTAAAAGTAAAGGCATTATTTGCAGGACGGATAATCTTTAAAATCTGCAATCGTTCCGAGAGAAAGAGAAATCCTTGATGAAATCGAATTTAGTCCAATATTCATAATAAGTAAATGTAGTAAGTATAACTTGAGATGGCAAACAGATCAGATCAATTTATTTGCAATGCTTGACACTTACATGGGATTTCACGAGACAGTTGCTACGATAACGAATATGGTTTTTTAATATCTATACTTATTGTTCTTTTTAATATGATGTTGCTGAATTTTTGTGCAGTTTGGAGCAACAAACACAGGAGCTGAACAACACAGAAAGAGTGAGTGGACATCCTTCTAAAGAAGTATGAGATATGTGTGTGACTCATGTTACTTCAAAAGCTAATTCTGAGCAACTTTATGATGAAATCTGGACATCTTTCAGAAGAACGTTCTATGACCTGTGAACATATTACAATTCTGCATATTGCCAAAAACCTAAACGATATCTGGGTTTCACTCACTGGAAACTCCAAAGTATGTTTACAAACCCAAGAAAACCACCAAAGAAAACTTTTGAAGGGCTATTGTAAAAACAATGCAAGAGAGCCATGACAAAGGAGAAGTTTCTTGTAACCTGCTAGAGTGATTCTGAGGAAAAACAAACACATATTACAAAGAACCTATTTTCCAAGAAAAGAAAAGGAAGGACCTGAAGGGAAAAAGTGCTTGTGAAATAGTAGGTAAGTGTAAAACATTAAGTCCAGATCATATGCTATAAAAAGCTACAAGTAAAATATAAATGACAGTATTCTTACAGTTAGTAGAGCTTATAGCAAAAGCAACTCATTAATCAAACGAATTGTTATGTTTGTAAATCAAAGTGAGGAGAACAAAAATAACTGTAGAAGACTAAACTGATGACTGATTCTGAATGGTTCTGAAATGCAGAATGTTGCATAAAAAGAATGGTTTGCACTCACAAGAACTTTTTTTTTTTTGCCAGCTTATAGGCTATGGCAGTGACTGATCTAATAGCAAGAACAACTGCATCTGTGGAAATATCACGGGAGACACAAACATAGTCTTAACGGTATTCAGTTAAGAAGCAAATCCACCGTAAGATGGAGGCTTAGATAAGTACCACTCATCACCCATAGTCACAAAAGGAGAGTCACCATATATCCAAACAACTTGTTAAATAACACTGAAGAAAGCATTTACTGACGGGCAGTGTATCAAAGGCGAAGGTGTCGATCCATTTGTAATACTTCAAGTCTTCAAATTGAATCAAGATTCAACAAACATACCCACTTCACTCACGTGCTTTTGTCCTACCCTGCTAATTGGAGGGAAGAAATTTCTAAGCTCTTTTGTCTAATACACAGTTAATCTAGTCATACCCAGAAGAAATTGCCAGCTAAAGCACATTCTGTCACCGGCTGTTATGAAAAAACTGACAGTGAACACGGATCTTATTTGAATACTAAGGAGACAGGGATGAATGGCATCTTACGGAATAAATGAATATTTACTGAATAAATTAAGAAAAAGATACAGCCCCTTCCATCACACAAGATGGATCAGCCTCAAAATAGATTTGGTTTCTGGCAAAAAAGAGGCGTACTTCTGCCCATACAAGCTATGGGTGGAAAATTTCACACACTCTTTAGGACACAATATGCAGAATATGAACACTGATGTATGAAAATGGCATTGCTGTCAGCGGGGCTATAACCAACCCAGCAACGGACCCCTGAAAACAAGCRGAGATCAATGAAGAGCACAGTTCACAGAACAAGGAAAGGACTGAACTCTCTGCATCACAAATATTCTTGCACAGAAGTCAAATGACCATATTTCAAACATACTGAAAATATCTTTGGATATCCAAAGAGGTTGCAAAGAAATCAGGCAAATAAATCAATACTTTTAAGGGAAGTTATTTAGAAGTATGTTAACAAAAAAATTATAAGCAAATACAAGTTACAAATCTGACAGTTGAATAAGAAAAATTAGAAGGAAATACAATGGAATAGAGAATTAATTGACACTGGATAATATATAATGGGGAAGAGTCAACAAGACTTCTTTTTGTTTAAGAGAAGTCACCCTTCATTGCCCTCTTGAAAGACCTCCAGTAGGTAAACAAGCATGGATAACTCTGATCTTGCCAATACGATATTTAGACTTCCAAAAAGCTTTTAACAAAGTCATCATCAGAAACTCTTAGGAAAACTGAGCAACAACAGCACGAGAGGGAAGGCTGTACATTTAAAAAACAATCTGTTTTAAAGATACAACACAGAAGATAGGAATAAATAGCCACTTTTCATAGGTAAGTGAGGTCACCAGTGGAGGTCCCCAAGGACCTGCACTGGAACTCATGCTGCTCATCGTTTTAATGAAGTACTTTAAACATTGAGTGAGTGAGCAGTGAGGTTATGGTTGCTGATAACACCACGTTATTCATGTCAGAAAAGAGGAGTCAGCTATGAAGATGTGAAAAAAAAAACCTTACGAGTTTCCCAAAGCCACCACCCACCAGGTAAAGCTCTGTACTCAGGAAAAATAAACTAATTTCACACAGAAAATGATGGGTTCTTAGTTGGCAATCAATAATCAGGAATTAGATCTTGGTATTATAGTAGATAGTTTCAGGAAGATATCAGCTTGACACGCAGCAGCTGTCTAAAAGACCTCCAAAGTCACAAATGAAACAATCAGATTGTTAGGAAATAATACAAAAGGGAACAGAGGATGAAATAGGAACATTATTATTCCACTGTATAAATCCATGATTCACCCATACCTTGGCCACCGTGTATATTTTTGGACTCTACATCTCAATAATAAAATAACAGAAAAGGTTACAGGGAAGGCAACACGGATGATGTACAGAACGCTTTCCTGAAGGGTCAGCTAAGTGGGGCAGGACTCTCCATTCTAGAGAAAATGCAACTGAAGGAACTAAGATAGAAATATTTAAAAACATGAACGATGCAGTGAGAGGGATATGGATATAGGCACATTCACACAAAACCCAAATGGAGATTTAATGAATATGCAGTAGGGTCAGAAGAGACAAGAAAAGGTGGCTCTTTGCACAAAATGCAATTAAGCTGTGAAATGAAGTCCTTGTCACAGATGTTGTACATGCCACAAGTCTACATTGGTTGGGAGAAACAGACAAGTTCATGGAAGTGAAATCCACCAAGGGCTATTAAGTACAACTCTTGTTATGGTTTGTTAATTCCCTGAGCCCACACTGCCGGAGCATTTTGGAAAAGCATCAGTTCATGCTTGCTCTACTCCTGCACCCCTCCTTAGGCATTACTGTCAGAGGCAATGATGAGCTATATGGACATTTGGTCTGATCAAGGCTAGTATTCTTATCTCCAAAGCAGAGAACTATTCATTAGAGAATTATTGAGGTACTCACTAAATCCTGTTTTCTCAACGCTGGAAAAATTGGATGAATTGTATAAAAATAAGCATATGAAATTTAGCTGGAGGGATGACAATATTAACATCGCATTCTTATATACATCTTCCTCCTTTTGAGACAATATTATTTTGTGGGCTCTCAATGTTTCAATAGAGAAGAACAAATCAATCATAATCTTTGCTGAAGACATGAAGGCTACGGCTCTACCAGTACACTAAATGCATCCAGATCCGTTCTCTGGCACAGAGTCTGTTAATACCATTGAAATCTCTTACTCTTCCAAGTCAAAACAGCCACATCCAAACAGCCTGTTGGGAATGGTCCCAAGCCCATGCCAACCGCTGAACTAAGCACAGCACTTTTGGGGGAGAGTGCTAACTAGGCTAAYGATCTAATGATAAAGCTGATCAAGACACCCAGGCACTTTTCCTTGCAAAGGAAATAGATGTGTCTAATACAGTAGCATAGACACAGACAGCTATGCTTGAGCTCGGCAATGGTTTTAGCAAAGATGTATCTTGCCAATTGTATCTGGAAGTTAGAACCTAAATGTAAATAAAATCCAAGTACATCAAAAAAGCTCCATGCTTACAGTTCGATATGTACACATTTGTACTGCGTGCTTTTTACAGGTTCCAATACTACATGCAACCTCAGGAAAACTGAAAGCCCAAAAAGAAATGCAAACCCAATATGATCAGCAGCTGATCTTTTCCAAGCTGGAACAACCACCATCATTCCTCCAAAGATCTGTTGGAAATTGAAGGAATGCATGTATCATCTCTATGCATTCAAGACAGCAACAGACGTTAATAAGCATTATTATCAGCTCAGCTGGGCCAAAGGCGTGAGACTGACACTCTCCAGCATCTTGCATTCCACTCGAGCACGCAATACATGGGAAATACCAAGGAAGAACCTTAAGACCATCCTTTCAGTGTGAACTTATCATGTGAGGTCCAAAAGTTGTGCCTAAGAGAAGCTAGCTACCCATCAGACAACTGGGTCAACAGTACTCGAAGCTGTGCAGGAAATCAGGGAATGCAGCTGGGCCTGTTCCTGCCAGATCAATGAACACATCAGAATGGGCCTGAATACCAAATTATGCAAGCTCCGATCCTTTACCAACCAAAAGACTGATGAAAACGAAGATGATACCCAAGGTCTCTCCAGTAAGGGAAAATGGGAAAGACAATGTTGTTTGAACTTAAGACACTCAGGTGGGATTAACTGCCTTACTGCTACATAGACTCAGATGTCTAGCAGTTGTCAACTCTCTGCACAGTCAATGAAAAAATAGGCTCATCACAAAGAAATGAATTGTCTTCCAGAGGTATACGTCTAAGAAAGTTGGAATGACTCAACCTCTGGGAGGTGCCTGTTTCTCTCTACTGACTATATATGTAATCTAGATGACAAGCCCAGGCATATACAACTAACTATTACACATTCAGATGAATCTTAGGCAAGATGAATCCTACAACTAGTTTTACAAGTGCATTACTAATGCATCTAGTCTGCTTTTCTCAAGGGAAAATACGGTGCTATTCATGCTGTGTTAAAACAGATGTTTTCAGCTGCTTATTTATTTCAAGACTCCCCTTTTGACCATGTGAATTTTAAGCCTTACATACAAAGAAAATTATTTATCTTAACAGAGGGTGTATCATTCAGAATAACATGACTACTCCTAAGCTACCACTCACCAGAAAGGTTATCATATGTAAGTGAACCCTACAGCCACAGATGTATTCGAAAGGCATGACTGTACTTGCAATGTCAGGTGGCACCAATAACTAACATTTCTCACATCGTCTCCTTGACTGATTTTTCATTATTAGGATACTCTTGATACTAAAGCTTCACTGCGTTTCTTTGATGCAATCCTACTACTATCAAAGGTTTTGCAGATAGTTGAAAGCAAACAGAACTAAATCCTTAAAATAATTATGGTCTAATGCTAGCGGGAAAAAAAGATCCAGATGAGCATCTTTTATTTTACTGCCCTTTCAATAAGAATGATAATGAAAAAACAGGGAAATATTTTTATCGCTGAAGTTAACAAACAAGTTTGAATATACATAAAAAGAAATCTTTTGACAAAGTTCTACTTTGATTTAATTTAATGGGACTTCAAAAGTGAAATGAAAAGAGTCAAGAATAAGATTGAACATATATTCTTCAGTGCCCTCACTTATGAAATACATATTTTAAGATTAACTATCGCTTTCCAAATAAGCTAATCTTGGTGCTGTGCTCTCAAGATGAAGGAAAGCAGACTTTTTCATGTGGACATATGAAGAAATAAGCTTTCAGCATTCTGTATAATATACAGAAGAAAGGATAGTGGCGAGATTAAGAGATACACAGGAACAGAAGTAAAAACACTGAGACGGTCCTAAGTGACAGTAAAAATTAAAAGATTTATAATACTCTCTAGTGAAATGTCAAACTTATCATCTCAGAAGTACTAATGAATTCATTGGAGTTTTTGAAAGCCTCAGATTCCATAAGTTTCTCTATTTTAGTTTGAATTACACCTTAATTTTTGTACCTTGCAAAATTTGGTATGCTTTCATCATGCTCTCCCCCCCACCTCCCACCCCAGAAGATTTTACCTGTACAACATAGCCAATTTATTCTTTAAACTTTTATAACTCCAGCAAGAGAGACTAGCGTCATCCAGTTATAGTGATCTACATATTCATGTCTAAATTTACGCTAGTCTCCCTCAACTCCTCTACAGTCAGTACTGCAAAATAGGCACTTCCAGGACATGAGTAATCTCACCCCAAGACAAACTCTAAACCAAGCTATAGGAATCGCACCCTAGAGATGCCCATTTCCTTCCCTTGACTATAGAAGAGGTCTGGGGGACTAGTTGAGATAGAGACATCTAAAATTCAGTGTGATGAATTTCAGCCTATGCTCTGTAACCGACAGAAACATGAAGTGGGGACCATCTCCCACCTTGGGCAGGTATTCTGGGTGAGGCTTTGAGCAACCTGATCTAGCGGAAGGTGTCCCTGCCCATGGCAGGGGYGTTGGAACGAGATGATCTTTAGGGTCCCTTCCAACCCAAACCATTCTATGATTCTCAGGACACCCTGCTCCTGGGAGGAGACTTAATAGTTTGCAGCTGGTAATGCAGGCTCTAGCCACCGCAGTAACCTTTGTAAGTAGGTAATCTTTGTAAGTAGCATAGGGCAAGGAGCATATGGCAAAAGTTGCCTGTCTCTTAAACATTTAAGAGTGTCCATAAGAAATGCCTAGCTCCTCAGAATCCCTCCTTGACAAAAACGATGTTACGGAAACTAGTGATTATTGTCTGAAACGTTCTCAGCAGAGGTCTCAGAAGACACGCACAAAAGACGTGAAGATTTCACTGTGTACTTGGAGAAAGACAGCAGCTACCACATGTAGGATTTCTAAACAGGGATATCTATCTTAGTGAAGGTGCAGCTAACAAGGGAGGAACAGGCAGAAGGAAAGAATAACAACTGAGCTTTAGTTTGTTCAAGGAAAGAGTCACTATGTTCTGAGTTTCAGAAGTTTTAGGGAAATTTAAAAAATCCCAAACAGACACACCACCACCCCCCAAAAAATAACCTATCACATGATTTTTCTAATTCAAGGTAAGGGCAAGGAAAAGAACAATAATTTGCTTCAAATTCTCTTCTGAAGAATAAAAATACTTAAGTGGGACTGAAAATTTTAGCAGAAACATTTTAGACAAAAGAAAGGAGTTAAGACTTTTGTACTTTCTAGTCTTCAGTGCATAAAAAAACCCACAACATAAAGAAGCTGAGCAAGAAAAAAAAATAAGATATGAAAATAGTATGAGCAGAATGAAATATTCTACACAATACTTTTGACTGATCTTCGACTTTAAAAACTTAACCCGGGAAAACATGAGACCAAGGACTAGTGTACTACGTTTCAACAAGTTCTCAGTGCTTTAGTATCATCGTCCTAGTTTTGCTTAATTAAAAAAAAATGTGAAAGTCAGCCTAACACTGACTAGTTGTGGACAAATGTTTTTYTCCTCGCCCTTTAACCTCAACAGAGAGGCTACCTGGAAAATCACCAGGGGACGCTCAAAATCTGGAGGAAGGACAGGAATACCAAACAGAAAATCTTTTTGCTTTAAAGGTCTCTCTTCCTTTTAGACTTTACACTTTTTATTTAACTCTCACTTGAGATATACACGACAGATCATTGTAGAAAAATATTTAAAAGTATCACTTTTAAATATCTTTTTGAAAAGCAAGTGCAGAAATTTTTTTATACCTGTTGGATAGTAGGCTTGTGAGTACTGCATTGAAGATGCGTAGCTGCTGTATTTTGGAAGGGAAGCGGCAATGGTTTGAGACCCTTGCTGAAGTGGCAGAGGAGAGGCAACAGGCTGGAGTGTGTACGTGACCTCTGTTGGAAACCTTTGGAGTACCGGAAAGGCAACCCCTTTATCTGGAAAAGTTGAGGAAGCCTCATGCCCTGGAAGCAACCCAGGAGAACCCTGCCACGTTCTGGAAGGGACTGGAGTCCGATCTAAACTTTTTGTCGGTAAAGTGACGTGGTTCTGGGATGAGGTCGATATGTAGGAGTAAGGAAAGAAACTGTCTCGGTGAAAAGGTTGATGAAACTGTCCTACAGTCAGCAGTCCTGCAGTGGGTACAAAATAAAGTGAAACAAGTGTTAAGGAAAGGAGTTTTCACAGGCAGTGAAAGGCAATATGAGCGGCCAAGGCTCTACAACATTATTTGGGAAGGCAACCTTTGCTCCAATATACTTAATCCAGAAACAGACTGTATTCTTACACCTGGTCATACAGTAACTGCTGCAGTAGCATATTAGTGCAGTGCCAACACACAGCTGTCTATGTAGCATTTAATCTCCTCAAACTTGCAGTAGCAAGTTATCAGTATTTAGAAATGTGCTATAAATCAAAATGCATAGTAACTTACTAAACCAAACGAAAGTAATTTAGAAAGTACTGTGTGTTAAATCAGATAATACATTTTCAAAAAAAAAAAAAAAAAAGGGAAATCATAAAGCAAGACTTTACCAAACTCCAATGCTGACAGCTCACAGGCAGCTAAGGGAAGGGCAATGTCAAAATCCCCCAAGTGACTTTGAAAGTACTTTATGACAAGTCATTTAATTTGTCAAGAAAAAAAATTCAAAGCCAACCTTTTTCCCCGTCAGCTCAACTTGTTCAGTTTAGATGAAAATATCCCAAACTTTCCCATTTGGTTATTTCCTAGATATTCCTTTCATTCTTCTCTTAGTCTCCTCTCTTAGTCAGTTATTATTTCATGAAATGGTATTTGCTTTTATACTGTGACAGCTCAATTTCTATTAGAGGTTTTGGTAACTTTGTTGAAACACTGACAGTAACACTGAGAACGCCTGTGCTCATTGAATTCCTGAAAGAACTACTGCATTTGTGACTTTCCCTCAGTGTTGTATATAGCCATGCTAATTATAAGTTTCAGGGTAGTTTATGTCAATAGGGTTTATCTAGAAGCCAGGCTTTCTCAGACCTTGTAGTTCCCAATTCTCGCTCTAATGGACTTTTTAAAAAAATAGCCTCACATTTACCTTTTTCACTCCTCTGATGGGAACTAATTCAAGAAATGGGTAACATACAGTCATTATTCTGCAACTTCATAATAAATCATTAACAATCACTAAACAAATACCACCTGGCCCTGAAAATTTATTAAGAGTTCATGTATAGGACTGTTTCTTTCCTGTTCAGTATTTTTACCATATATAAACAGAGAATGAACAGAGGTATGAAAATTCCTTTGTTTATATTTTACCTTTGGATAGGGAAATTAAGATTATCTAGTTTTAACACATAAACAGGACACCTACAGGATGCCAAGTTATGAAGCACCAGTTGCTTTACAGGAACTGTTCCTGGATGTTTAATACAGAGTTACATGTTGCAAGACATTTGGAACAGACTGACGCTTTGCAAACAAAAATATCTTTTATCTATCAAATTACCTCATATTTATAGCAAAGACATGCCCCTAAATAGTCAGTACAGAGCGCACAGTAAATTGTCAGCCTGTCAGAACTCGACTGCATATAAAATCCAATGTTTTCCTTGTTCTTTGTGTCTTTCTAGAAACTGAGACTCCTAGAGCAAAAGCTCTCTAAAACTGCACCCATAAAAACAGAGGCCAAAAAATTAAAAGGCTGTATCTTTCTTAGCATTTACTCTACCAATGGCCTGCATGACATCAGTCAGACCAGATTTCATTGAAGAAGTCTGTAATAACTCATCTTAGTCTTAAAAATGTTAACATCAAATCTTTAATTTAAATGCTTCCTAGCCTCAGTATTGAAATAAGTTCCTTCCCTTCTCAAATGCTTCATTTTGTTTTCTTGGTATTACAGGTGTAGTTCCACACACATCCTAGAAAACACCACAGGAATTAGATGACAATTCCTACTCTGAAACAGCAACCAAGAGTAAGTATCATGATATCCTACTCTGTTTTAAATGCGGGCTGGTGTTGCAGGAAGCAGTACCACCAACTCCTCCTGCCCTCCTCCTGGTTGCACAGTCCTGCCACTTCTCCCACACCGAGCCTGACAGCTCTGCACCCACGTGGTGCATCACCCTGGCCCGAGAGCTGGCCGCAAAAAGGCCGCTCAAGTCTTCTCGTGGCATCATTGTGCTGAACCAACACAGCTGCTGTATCAGCTGCAAGGAAGATGATGGTTAACACACGACCAAGGGAATGGGAAGTCGGACTGCTCTTCTGGTAGCAGCCCACAGTTCAATTAGACTGAGCGCACTGCAAAACATGATATTCACATCTTCCTTACGCAGCATCAACTACAATGCTCTCAAGCTTATATGGAATTTGTGGAATAATCCTCTGAGAGCTCAGACTTCTCTTGGAAAACTCAGATCCTCTCAAGGAGTGTTAGAAAGAAAGAAAACATGTTCTGGGGCTTTTCAACAATATTATTTTCTATTTMGCTCTCACCTACTCATTCAATCCTCTTTAAAAACTATCTAGCTTGTAATTTTGTTCAGGAGACAACTGACAGAAATCTTACTACCAGGTCTCTTCTCCTTTGCACAAAACTGACAGGATGCTCTAGTTGTCATTTCACRTGACCCATCATTTCACACAGATTTAATGAGAGCTTATTAAGCATCCCCACTGACAGGCAAGGAGCAATAACGTTCATCTGGTAGAGCTCTGCCAGCTCCACAGAGATCGGGCGAGGGTGTTCTTAGYGTAGTCCACGAGGCAGGCTGAAACACACGTGAACCATGCTACCCATGCTTACTGGCAGATCTACCTGCATGAGGAACAACTGTTTTCCTACACCGGGTGAACGGAGTGGCCACCAGCAAGGACAGGTAACCCTCCTCCCTCAGGGGAGTGCCGATTTTCAAACCCATGCCACCCAGTGCTTCTCAAACCCACCRCGGCCCCGCAAGGCCCACCCTGCCTCACCGGGCCTTTCGGCCTCGCCAAGCGTTGAGGGCGACAGCAGTGGGTCCCCATGCAGTGACGTGCCAAGCAGCTGCTGGAAGCGGTTGGGCGGGCGGCTGGTCACCTCCAGGCCGGCCGCCAGCTTTGCCTTGTTGGCGCTCGTCAGGCGCTTCAGGTGGACGAGGAGGTCGGGGCGGTCGCGGCGAAAGTGGGGGCTGTGGAAGTGGTGCAGGGGCCTGGCAGAGCTGCTGCCATCGCCATCGCCATCGCCACCCCCCGGGCCCGGCCCAGGCCCAGGCCCAGGCCCCACCACGCTGCCCGCCGGCTCCACCACCACCTTGCGGAAGCCGTAGAGGTTAAGCTGTCGGATGAAGCTGGTGAAGTTCTTGGTCTTGAAGAGGTCGGCGGCTCCCGCCGCCCCATCGCCGGCCGGCCCCGCGGCGTGGCCCGGCCCTGCACCCAGCAGCTCGCACTCAAAGAGCGGCTGGTCGACGAGCAGCCCCTCGCCGCGGGCGTCCCAGCGGATGGAGCGGAAGCGCGGGCTGTTCACCAGCCGCCACAGCTTGGCCGGGAAGTTGTTGGGGTTAATGGGGGCGGGCAGCCGCGGCTCCTCCATGGCGGCGGGGGGGGGACGGACGCGGCGGCCGCTCGCGCTCCAACGGCCGCCGCGCGAGGGCCGCCTCCCCTCCCCCCAGC
>JAYKAV010003077.1:2438064-2502666 GCA_035582835.1 Phoebastria nigripes | reverse complement strand
TCAGCCCCGCCATCCCCCTCAGCCTCCCCCGTCTCCTCAGCGCCGCCGTCTGCTCTCAGCCCCCCTCCTCCCCACCGTCCCCTCAGCGCCGCCATCGCCCCAGCGCCGCCGTCCCTTCAGGCCTGTCGGTCCCCTCAGCCCCGCCGTCCCCTCGGCGGCCCCCAGTTCCCCTCAGCCCCGCCGTCCTTTCAGCGGGTCCCCGGTCCCTTCAGCCCCGCCGTCCCCCTCAGCCCCGGTGCCGCCGGCAGCTCACATCGGTCCCGTGAGGGAGCGGGCGGCTGAGACCCGGGGGTGAAACCTGCTGCTCGGAACGGCCCCGCCGCCAGCCCGGGGGCGTCCCCGGGGGAGGCTGGAGGTCCCTGAACCACAGCGTGGGTGGGCGCCCTGCCACCAGCCCGGACCCGCGGAAAGAGGTTAAAAACGCGGTAGAGGGGGGAAAGCGTGTCCTCAGGGGGACCCCGGCCTCACACACCGCTGGCTGGAGGAGGGCTGCGCTGGGGGGGGGCTGCGGCCAGGGGTGGTCCCTGGGGCTGGGGCCGAGTGATAGGAAATGAAGAGCGGGGCTGAAGGGCCGGGTTTCACAAAAGGAATTAAATTAAAACCCCCAGAATAATAATCTTGAGAAGAGGGTGGTGAACGAGGTGATGATTTCTGCTGATCATCCTCACTTCAGGACAACGGCACGAGGGACTGCAGATCTACCTCCTGGTGCTTACTGACTGGGGACAACGCTGGACAGAAGGAAAGACCAAAGAAGAAATCTTCAGAGGGGGTTTTATTATATAAAGAGGTAGGTAGTAAAATTGTAGGTAGCATAAAGGAGGGAAGCATCACTAATGGAGGACATCAAATAGAAGAAATCAAATCAGGGACTTAATCACAGGGAAACTGGGAAACTAATTGCCATGGGATGTTTTGGGTACCAAGTTGTTTTGTTTTTTTTTTGCCCCAGCCAAGTGACAAAGATTAGCTATATTCACAATAGCTCTTAAAGGAGGCACTTTTGTCACTGCTAGTCCTTGAACTGTGCACTGGTGGAAGCTCAGAGTTCATATCTGAGATGTACTAGTACACGTCTGCCCTCTTAAACTCTTCTCAAGGTTCTGCTGTTAGCTATGACTGGAGGCAGACTACAGGGACTTTTTCTTTTCCTAGCCTAGGATAACCATTCTTACAGTTTTAGAACAAGAATCTGCTAAGAACCAAAAGGGGAAGAAGAGCAAGGAGCTGGGAAAAGAAGAGTGTGGTAACCTCTCTCTGCTTGCATCCTATCCCTGGGTCACCAGCAGTGACAGAAGAAGAAAATTGTATTCCTCTATTTTGCTGCCCTCAGAGCAAGAAAGCAGTGAGAAGATTGAGCACCTGCATATTTCATGGCCTTAAATACATTATCTTAGAGTTGTCATAAGATTTCTTAGCAAGAAGGTGCAAAACCAAACCCCTTCTTTAACCGAAATCATCCTTATTGCTTTGGTTTACAGCACAGCCCCAAACCACCAAGGCAAGTGAAAATGCAGTAAGTTTCGGAAAGGGGACAAAATTGAATAAACTGATGGGAAACCGTTCCTATTTGTAAACTGAAAGCAAAATCACTCTGCTTTTCCGCATAGCTGAAGTGAGGAAAAAGATGTTAGACTGACTAGCTTAAATAGTTTGGGTGGGGTTGCTAACAGAGTTCCCCACTTCAAATTAAAGCAGACAGGTAAAACAGGAAACAGGACAAGGAAAAATGATGATAAGAAGAGATTAGAAGATATTGGTTTTGCCTCTTTTTCAGCAGACTGGCTGATTATTTCTCTCAGTCTCTGCCTGTCTTTGGCAGATTTAGCACATTTATCATTATTCTGAGTCAGTAGCAACAGCAGGGAGGAGCAGAAATTTTGGCAGCGTTGCCATCAAAGCTAAAATCCTGCACCATGGAAGGACCGTGCTTTACCCAAGGAACTAATGGCCTGCAATTCTAGTGAACTCATGCCGCCGTCTTCCCAAGAGGCTTTGCATTTTTATTTCCTCAGTAATAATTTATTCTCTTAAGAATTATGTAATGGTTGCTCAGCGTAAACAGCCAAAACTTAAGTAAAGCATACTGAACGCAAACTTGAAAAAAATCAAGAAAAAAGCCCATTTCACAAAAACCTTTTCTCAGCATTCCTGAGACTGTCTTTTGCATTACCTTCAAAGAACTAATTTAAGGCTTCTCCTCTCTCCCTGTGCAGCAGGAGTGCAAGAAGACGACAACTACCTAACAGTGGGATAGGTGAGTTTTTTCTTGTATCATCCATAACTCAGGTCAGAGCCAGCAATATGTAGTCCATAACTGAATGAGTCCCTAAAACTAAAAAGTCCCAAGAACTGAATCCCAGAAACATAGGTTCCTTTTAAGTGTTTCCTTCAGTATTTTGAAGCTGAGCCCGTAGCTGCAAAACAGATGACTTTTTAAAGACAGAATGACGTTTTTCATCAGCATCCAGAGCGCTGCATGCTCCCGGCAAAGCCATGGCTTGCACCTTTCAGCGCCTCGCTACTCACGCCAGGTGACACGAGACACGATCTTACAGCAGGCGCGGCAGGAGGTACAGCGTGAAGGAAGCAGCTTCATGGCTCTGTGGCAGCGAGCACGCTTGACTCGCCAAGCCAGCCTGATGATGAGAAGAGAGGTAATGGTCCCCTTAGCTCTCTTGGTAGATTGGCCTCTGAACTGCCCCTGCCTCAGATTTAATGCAGGGGCTCCCCAGAACAACTTATTCTGGGGAACACTGGAAGTTTCCTCTCACTTGGAATGGATCAATAATAATGAAATGCTTTTTAGCAAGAAACACTGTAGCTCAGACAAAAGCTGTTGGACTGCATGGGATTTACAGGTAACATTGTCAGCTGACAGCAGTGCCCAGCCTTTTCAGCCAGCCTTACTGCTGCTTCTGCTCTACGTCTCTTTTCATGCACGCTTTTATCTCTCCCTCCAGCCATCACTCAACACCTGCCTTGTCACCCCTCCAGCCCCACACGGACCTACAGTATTCACTTTCTTCCCCACACTACGATGCTCTGGCTCTGAAGAGAGGTAAGGAGCACAAACCCCCCAGCAGCACGGGTTCTCTCCTCCCCATGGCCCGAGTTTCTTTCACGCGCTGCTGTGGCTCTGGCAGCACTACTGCTGCCTCCACAATTCGATCACTAATWAGGAACTGCAGTTCTATGCAGGAATTCATTGCAAGGATTGTTGTCCCTTCTGGCTTTGTGGACTCTATTAAATCTGTTCCTCTTTAAATGCTCACCTGTTACAAGCCTGTGATGCTGCATGCCTCCCTTCTTTCAATACCACTGAAGTAAACTATTTTAGCAAATAGTTTACTTACTGTGYGTTCAAAAGGAAGACGCTCTGCACTGAGTATATCCTGAGTCTGTTAAGCCGCACGTTAGTCTTTATTTCTAACACAGCTGGGCCAAATGCTTTCCTTTGGCAAGAGCCTTTGTGGCCATTAAAAAAAACAAACAAAAAACAATCAAAAATTTCGTCTTTCTGCAAATCTGAATGAAATCTGTGGGTTTTTTTCTGACCACAAGTGAAGATGAAATCTGCATTTTTTTTTTCCAACCACAAGTGAAGATACATTGTTCTTTGCCACTATATCAAAATTTCTAGCTTGTTTTTGAACAATATGACTGCTTCATTAGAAGGTGGCAGGGAGCACTTTACGGTCTACAGTCACAAAAGAGCAGTGGCAGTTGCAGCGATGAGTATTTCGTCCCAGGACATAAAAAGCTTGTAAATACCCCCCAGCCAAGGCTCACCCTTAGGCCGCTGTCATCTCGGCTGAGCACTCCCCTTAGCGTGGGCCAGTCCAGCAGGGTCGCGCAGCACCTGGCTTTTCCACGCGGAGGTTGACACAGGGACTCGGAACTGACTGGGCCTTCAGCAAGAACGAATCGCATACAAACACGTCAGTAAAAACTACACTTGCATGGGAGAGTAAAATTGCATGACTGGCCTAAGCTTTGTGAGACTGAAGTTGTGTGCTGCTTTGGGCAACTGTTTGTTTTGTTTTTTTTGTTTGTTTTGTTTTTTTTTTTTTTAATTATTATTTTAAATACGCTGGAGACTGCATGCAGCATCTTTTATCTAAAGACAATTTAGCATATTAGTTTTAACTTAGGAGATATAGAGATACCCAAGGTACCATAAATAAACGTCAGTGCCCAGAGTTCACTTTCACAGAAGCCCAACTCTTTGGGAGAGAAACATACTGCTATTTCTCTCTTACACTGAAAACTGAATGGACGAAACACACCAAACGCACCCTCAGAAAGCCTGCATCCTTCTTGCCTGTCTCTCTCCCTTTAAACTGCTCCCTGCTYGGCCCTTGCAGGGTTCACAAGAAGGCCACGCACCGCGTTCCTCTCTCCGTCTTTCATAACCAAGGCTTACCATGTCTCTTCACATCCCCTGCAGTTTTAGCATTACCTATTAATGGCTTAAGCAGCTGAGTAATACCAACCATCGCAAGCTTGACCTGGCTTCTCACTACGCCTAAATCTATGTTTATTTTGTTCAGTGGCTGATGAGATGTTATAGTACATCATAAGCAGTTCCGGTTCTTAATTTGCTAAGAATTCATGGCAGTTAGTGCACCRATAGGGGAAGGCTTTGATCTCACTGTTTGTGCTAGGTTTAGACACATTTCAGCACACATACAGATTACCTCAGGGTGAACGTGTTGGCAAACTATGGCTTTATATTCTTTAAGTGATAATGCTTTGTTCTGTGCTCAATAATCATGAGCGTTAAGTGCCCTTTGCTGGTGTGGCCAGCCTGACATTACAATTCATGAATGTCTCCAGCAAAACGCCTATATTCAGCTCTGAATGCACAGGGGGAAATTCTGCTGAAGCATTGTCCCAGCTGGTGATGAGGAGCCGAAGGGTCATACAGCAGTGCCAGCAGCCAGCCTTCCACTGCCTATCAAGATGACATTGGAACTGTTAAGACCAGGCCTGAAAGTTAATCAGTAGACTGTCCTTTCTTGTAAAAACATCGTTCGTGATGAATATTCAGCAACATTGCCTCCAACRATGACCTTCTTTTGTGTGACTGTTTCAGGAGCAATGGTTAATTTTTAAATGCGACAAGCTATCATGCTTCCTAACATTTCTAATACAACAAAGCGTTTAGGTACTACCTGTCTGACATGAACACTGACCTGAACTTTGGGAGCAGTTTACCAGGGATCTGCTCAATTTTAAGATTCCTGGATGCTTTAAATTGAGGACAGGCTTTCTGAAAGATTCTCTCCAGCTCCACCACAAACTGTAACCTACCTGCATCACCCTCGGCACACTGGGCTGACTGAGCACACCCGTCCCCATCCGTCGTCCTGCATAGAGGAACACATCCATACAGCCTACCAGGCAAAAAGTGGTATAAACGTGTTGGTGAAGAGCTAGCGAATCCTGCCTCACAGCTCTTCCTTGGAAAAGAAAAATCCCTCGCGGAGTCATTATGGGAGAGGCTGGAAGGGGCTGGTATCCTGGGCAGCTGCAAGTTTGTTCGGAAGAGAGCAGAGTAGAAGGGCCTCAGAGTAGAAGACCATAGCATAGGGTGCTTTGTGTCCTACCCTTAATTCTTATTTGTGAGAAGGGATATTAAATTCCTAACGTACCTTAAATCAAGGGAAAAAGGTAGCAAGTAACAGCAGCCTGGGAAACATTGTGCGAGAAGAATTCACCACAAACTAAAGAATGGGTCCAAACACAGCAGCACTAATATAGAGATTTTATTTCGACTGTATTGAGTTGTACAGCACATTTTGTTTGTCACAATGCTATTGAACTGATTTTAGAGTTTTTGGCCAGCACATTGTGACGCTGAAAACTCACAAGAGCTAAAAGCAGTTTGGACTAACGGCCTGAACGGAAGGGCCAGGAGTACCTAGTTTCTGGCTTCCTTATTGCTTGCAGTCATTCCAACATGTGCAGAACAGGAGCAAATCCAGTTTCTTCTGCCAGCCCATCGGTCACTCTTCCATGTCTGGCCATGACTGCAAGGTACAAGGCAGGGGAGAATCTGAAGCAAGGTGCCTTCTCTTCCCAAAGCCATATTGGTTGTTCCCAGTATGGAAAAGAAGCAGAGTCCAAGTAAGTACAGGGTCTTCAGATGATGCTAGCTTTGCTTGCACTATTGGGATTTACAAAACCAGAGGCTGACATATCAAAGTGCAGGAAAGGGTCATTATTCCATTCCCTCCGACGGAGATGACAAACCATTAGCAAAAAATCTGGGAGATCACAACAGTGTAAAGTACTTTGCCTTGCCAGTAGACCAAATGTCCTCACAGATCCTCCCCACCACATACAAAGTCTCAGCTCATGAGGTGCAGAATATATCGGACATTTTCATTTAGCTGGAAAGAAAAACTGCATTTCTGCAAAGAAATGCCCCACTTTCAAACTCTTCTTCCTCATTAATATCCGCAGATTTCTTAGAAAGGAGGCAGGATGAATAATCCCTAGATCCCTCGGGGAGTAAAAGGCCACCTGAAGCCCACTTTCTTTCTAAACCTTTCTTTCTTTCTTTCCAAACCCAGTTCCCTTTTCCTTAGAATGAGTTGGGATTCCTGCTCTCTAGTTTAAAGAAGAAGTAGAGAGGCAATTACAAGTTGGCAACTCTGAACTTTGACCACTGTACAGGAGACAAAAAAGAAGTCAAATTCAAGAGGCATTTTAGGTAGCGCTGGGGCAAGTCAGAGAGATTGTTTCCACCACTGAACAGATGCCACACGTCATGTTTATCACTGTAGCTTGGCTGTACATCCTAAAGTGAAAAGCACAGACCGTAGTGTCTATGTCAGCCAGTGTCCTTCCCCACCCCCATTTTGGTATCGATGCTTCGTTCTCCCTCCTTCGGGTTACATTAAGTGCACAGAAATATATAGCAGCATTTGGACTGAAACCCTCACATACACCAGACAGCACATTCCAGGAGGTAAAACAACACGTTATGGCCTATACCCTCAAGGTATCAAGTTTTCAGGATAAAGAGCAGTAGGAAGTAGAGAGCTGAGGGCAGAAAAGGGGAGGAGGAGCAACACAGGAACACGAGTTCTGTTTCCATGCCAGGAGAGGATCAGGGTGCCATTCCTGTGTTAGCACCAGGCTGTGACACGACCGCAGACAAAGCAGACGGGCAGAGCAGAAGTGAAAAAGCCAGTCTCCCATCTCCCCGCAGTGTTGGGGGGCAGGGGCAAAGTCAAGTGTGTTCACCAATCCTAGCGGAGCGTGAAAACGGGCAAAATCTGCTCAGCCCGTTTTCAGCCAGAATGAATTTCTCTTCAACGCTCAAGAGAAAATCAATTAGTGACGGCTAATGAGTCTTGTTCACCAAGCTGATCGCAAATCACGCTCATGGAAAGAGAATCTACGGAACTGCTCCAGGCTGAGGCCCTTCCAAAGCACACGGTACCACCTGGAGCCTGCCCTCTTCCTTCTCGTACAGCAGCCTCTGCCTTGGTAGGGGGGTTGGTTCTAAACATGCCTTTCTATTGCTTTGGAGGTACTTTGCACAGGCAATATCTGTGAAAACATTGCTTTCCAGCCCACAAAAGAAAGAGGTTGCAATCCCCTCTTTAGCCCTAGGTTGTCAGACTACAATGTACGGGCCCACCGGTACCAGAGTGGGGACACACACCATACTCTCTGAGCTCCTCTGCTCCAGACTGATAGTTAGACTGCTGAAGACAGTGCATTCAAGCTTGGTGTTCAAGTGTTGCACCAACGGCCTTCACAATTACAGTGGAGGCAGAGTCACCCTTCAAACTCGTGAGAGAAAAGGCTGGGCTTAGACAGGTCCCTTGTCTGGCATTCAGCTGGAAGCTGTGGCGATGGGTTTCTTCAGATGTTGGCTCATGAGCTCCCTGGCACGAGACACTTGGATGTGGTCATAACAGGAGTTACAAACGAGGACAGGGTCATACAACTGCTGATCAGGGATGGGCAACTTCAGATGGCAGCAACCAGCACAAAACACGTTCCCACAGTTCCTGTCAAAGAGCAAGAAAACCAGTGAAAAGAGAKCTGGGAACACCACAGCAAAACTTCGGCAAGCGCAAAGGATCCAGTTCAGAGGCGAAGTACCAGCCTTACTTATGACTTGCCAACATGTTTCTTAAAGCGGATACTGTGGTCTCCAGGGCAAGCTAACTGGCTAGCACTAAGAAGGGACTAATAGGCATTACTACCCAGGAGAAGGATCAAAGGCCTTGGAAAAATAGAAACAAGAACAATGYAGAATGGAAATCTGCAAGGAATTTATGAGGCCTGGCAAATAAAGGAAAGACCTAAAACTTTCTCCTGGGAGCTGGAGGGAATGAACGAACATCGCAGACAAGCATTTTGTGAGGTTTGCGAGAAACAGGCTGAGAAGACTGGAACTACAGCGATAATATTGTTTACCTGCAGTGATGCCTCCGTTTGGCCAGCCAGAATTCACAATCGCAGTTAAAACAATGTGAGGCCATGTGGTCTGGAACCCACCGTGTGACCTAGGGCAAACACCAGTCCTCATCAGCTTTCAGTTTGTAACACCACACAGACCAGTTCTCAGGACCCCAGCGCAGGCTTTGGGCCACAACAGGCTAGCCTAGAGCGAACCCATCCCACAGGTCCCCTTCTATCAGACACTGCAGCAGCAGAGGATGCAGAGGATGTGTCAGAGGACAAGAGTGGCTGCTCTCTGCCTTGCTTCCAGCCCATTCTCTGCTGCTGTAACCACCAAAGTTAGCTGCCAGGAAAGAAACATTCTCTCCTGCTGCTGTAACAGGACACATACCTCAGTCTCCTTCTTATCCACAGGCTCCCAGCTCGCTTCTGACAAGCAGTCTTCACTATGATCGGAACAGAAATCCTCAGTGTCGCTGCCATCCGATTCCTTCAGACATGTCTGCAAAAAAAGACGAAGTCACAAATCCCCTCAGCTGCCTCAATCGCAGAGCCAAGGGCATTCCCTGCTCCAGCCACACTCAGTGCTTGTGAGGGGCACGTGAATGGCTCCACAGCTCCCCATACAAGGAGGTAAAGCATTCATGACCGTGTAGGAGCCGTTGCTTGGCCCTCAAGAAGCAGAGATACCTCTGGGTGGCATGAGGACACAGCACATGGACAGGAGGGGAACAGGGCTGAGGAAACATAGGAACAATCTTAACCATCCACTCCAAAAGTAAGAGGGTGAGAACTGTGGGTTGGAGAGGGCAGTGTGACGGGGGGTGCAGGGACCACTGCTGGCYAGGAGCCGCACTGCCGGAGTTGGGGTGTTAGAGGCAGTTACTTACAAAGTCATCCTCATAGTCCATCGGAGGCTCGGCCGGAGGGGCGCAGAAGTGGCGGATGTCCAGGCGCAGCTGCAGCTCTCGCACCTGCCTGCGCAGCTGCTCCACCTCCTGCTTGTAGCTGGCCTCGATCTGCCGCAGCCTGTGCTGAATCACATCCGTGGGGAAGGGGAGCCCGTCATCGTCCAGGTAGAGAGGAGGCACAGGAGAAGGACATTTTGGCAGCACGTGCTTGGGACCAGATGTTTGTTTCAGGTGGCAGGGCAGCCATGAACGGCTGGGCTTCGCTGCGGTGCCTGCAAAATGCGTGTGGCCAGAGCAGACTGAGGGTTTYGCACCTTCCCTGGCAGACCACTGGCCACTGAGGCACAGGCCTGGTGCCCGCAGAGGTTTGCTGCTCAACCTCTTGCTGCAGCAGCCATAGGAGAGGAGGTGTCTGGGTGCAGGCTCCCCATTGGGGAGCGATGTCACCATTCCTTGAAAACTGTCCCAGTTGGACCCCAGGAAGGAGAACTCGCTGCTTTGGCTCTGGGAAATAGGCTTGCGCCATTGCTCTAGGGGGACTCTCCCCAGCCGTCCGGGCTCCTCGCAGGGCACACTCCGTCCAGCATCGCCTTTGCCGTTGTCTTCATCCGGGCAGGGGATGCCTGGGGCAGGGTCTGGGATGTCCTGACAAGGGGTGCTTGGTGCCAGGGACTCCTGGCTGGGAATGTCTTGGCAGGTGGTGTTTCTTTTGGGGCAGCCTCCTCCATTGGACACCATGCCAGTAGCCTTCAAAGGTTCCTGGGGACCGGTTTCTAACTGCTTTCCGGAACTGGTGGAAACCCTGTCAACATTTTCCTGTCCAGAAGGATTTGGAGCTGGACATGTGCCATCCAGTTCCTCTGTGCATGTTCTGTTTCCCTTTTCTGCCTCCAGAGAGACACTGCTTGCTGGCACAGAAGCCCAGCTGCTCAGTTGCTTGCTATGCCCTTTGTGCTCAGCACGGCTGCTACAAGCGCTGTTGGCTTGCAGGGGAGCGTTTTCCTCTTGCTCTTCCACCTGCCGTGTCTCTCCTGCAGCTACCGCGCTGCCTTCGCCCAAGTGCAGCTCGGCTCCCTCAGCGGCAGCATGCCGGGCTTCCAGGCCCACCCGGACTTCCTGACAGTGGTTATTCAGGTTTGGATCACTAGACGTGCGGGTCAGCGGGCTGCTGGAGTCGCAGGCTGAGAGCAGGTCATCCATAGATCTTGTCTTTGGTAATCTAGAACCCCAAAGTAAAGCAAATCTCACAACAAAACTCCTGAAACTTCCCTCATTTCAGTCAAAACTGAGATGAGGGAAGGGAAATGTTCTTAATTACAGATCATGGGGTGGGTGGGGAGGGGCAGTGCAGCAGCATGAGCTGAAATGCACAACGCTATAGCGTGGCCTCCGCCGCAGTCTGCCTTTTTAGGTGCAGCAGGGAGCTGTACGCATTCTCCCAGTGGCTGGGACAACGCTGTGGAGCTCTTGCTCTCCACAGGAAAGATGAGGACAGGTAAAACAGAGGAACTACGATGAACAAGGAGGGAAAGAAGGCCTGGTGGGTAGAGGGCAACCTGGGACTGGGGATCTAGGCTCTCACCTGTCCAAACATCTGCCACTGAACTCCTGGCTCTGAGATCCAGGGGGCGGGTAAATGTCCATATCATCCTGTCCCAGAGGATGTGGCGAGGAAGCTGGGAGATACACTGCTGTCCAGACGTGCAGCGCTCGCACGTGGCAGACTGGATGCAGCACCTGCAACAACCACTTACCATCAGAGATTAATGCCAAAGGAAACACCTCCAACCTCTCCCCACACAGTCCCTGGGGCCCGGCAGGCAGAGAGCCTGGAAAGCTGGGCCAGGAGCTCTACTGACCTGCTCGGACCCTGGCATATAGAGAAGATTGTGGAAGTTCTTATTGCCAGCCCGCAGGAGGGACCACACGGAGCAGGTACGCTTGTAGATGTTGTGCATCTCTCGCTCGCAGGGGCTGTTCCCAAGGAAGGTCCCATAGAGGCAGGAATACGTGTGCTGCACCAGCTTCACCTGCAGCATCAGAAGGGGAACAATTGTCAGGGCCATTGGGAAATGGTGTCTGCTGTCTACAGGGGAAACGTCTTCCACTCCTCTGGGATGGCTCACGCACTTCCTACCCAGCTGGTGACCCTACTGCTGTCCTGTCTGCCACACAGGGCAGGACAGAGAGGGGAGAGCAACAGTCAACTGATACCATACCCATCCCTCTATAACCCTAACCTGTATTATTTGATAAGACCGAGATTAATAGCTATCGTTTCCCTAATGTATTTTTTTTTAAAATGTTTCAGGCTCATATTGATCTGAGATACAGAAATCAGGCTTGTAATCAAAACAGTGCTACTGATGGTATCTGAATTCACCAGGCTAGAATGGGACCCAGAGAAGAAGCGATTCAAAGAAACCAGAGAATATAAACCCTTCATCACTGTGCAATCTGCCAGGTACTCCGAGCCTGCAGTACCCACTGGGAGGAGGAAGAAATTACAAGCAGCTAAACAGAGGCCGGCAGAAGCATCACACACACAGAACCAGGTCAAAATACCGAAACTGAAGGGCAGGGCTGGACCCACACAGTGAAGGTATGTCAGGAATGCCAGCAGAGAGCCCAAGCACTACCCAGACACTTTGCCATTTTTAAAGAATTCAATGTTTGTTTTCTTTCAACTACAACACTGTAAAATATCATGGCCTGCCTCTGCTCACATCTGGCAAGGGATAAAGAGATGTTTGCATGCGTATTCCTTACCAAAAAAGCTTCGTTAAATTCAAAGAGGCAAGGAAATTGCTTCAGAAGCTGATGAACAGCATCCAGCCACTGGAGAAAAACTGGGCACTGCTCATTCTGATCTTCCACCTTCTCCTGGTGACCACAGCGATCACCGAACTTGTGACCAAAATCCAGCCAATCTGATTCAACAAGCACCTGGAAGCCCTGTGAATAAAAGAAAAAAAAAAAAACAAAAAAAAAAAACAAACTAACTGCAGACACTTTGCTGTAGGCACGTAGCAGGACAAGGCAAGCCCCATCTGCCAGCAGTGCCAGGCAAACTCAGGACTTCTGAAGGGCTGGAAAGGAGGCTGCACTGGTGCTTGGTTTGGGAGCAAAGCTACCTGAATGTCAGAGGTTTCCAAAAACAAACTAACAGCTGTTATTTCTATACAATAAACAGCTTGGAGAATACACACAATTAAGAGTAGGGAAGCAGCTGAGCCTTGAACACAAGAGGTTATTTACCACAGTACTTCACCAAGCTGGGCAGAGGAGTGAGGTACAGTTCACCGAAAACAGGCAGGAAGAGAACATGGAAAAACCCAACGCCCACAATAGTAGCTCTGAAATGCTACTGAGCTTATTGCCAAATGCGATCCTGCTCCTCCAGAGACTCCAAGACAAAAGCTGCCTTTTAACAGACACAAAATAGCAGCGTAGCGCAGCTCATACCTCCATGGTCCTGTAGTAAGGGTCCAGAAGAATCTTTGCCAGTGCTACAATCTGCGGAGTCCTGTCCCAGCCGTCTGAGCAATGAACCAGCACTGGACGCCCTTCTCTGTCAACCGCGCTGGAGACCAGCACTGCTGCCTTCAGCATGACAGAAAGGTGCTGCAGCCACTTGGTACTCTCCAGGGCTGAAAGCCAGCTAGAAGGTGTGCAAAAAGCAAGAAAATGGTTGCTTAGCTCTCCAGTGAAAAAACAAACAAACAAAAACACCCCCATATATTTTAAGCTAAGTCTTCTTGGAGTCCTCAGTGAAAATCATGAATGTTCAGGAGAAGCCAGCCAGCCTGGGAATAAGCGCAAAGAATCCAACCCCTAATTTCATTTTTTCCCAGATATAGCTACATTTTAGAAACCCTCAGAGGACATATGCAACCAAGTGACACTGAGGCAGTGCTGCAATCCCTTCTGGATTACCAGGGATCAAAATAAGCAGTATTCAAGTACTGTGAGCACTTTCTACCTCCGTTTTCTGAAGTAGAAACCTGGGACAGGAAAAAGGAAAAGGGAGGGGAAAAAACCCAGGACATTGACAGATATGGCATCAAACTCAGCTAGAGAACAGTCACTTACTTGCTGGGGTCTGGCACCTGACTACAGACAGCACGCAGATACTGGAAACTGTTCCGGATGGAGTGGATGTTGGCCATGCCCATGAACACGACTTCACAGTTTGGGTAATACTCTGAACACAACAGAGACAGAAACATTCAGAGAGAGCTGCTGCCACTGCAGCAACTGCCTCTGTACACTTAGTTTAGCTGTCCCCTCACAGCACCACTTCTGGTCTCCAGGTAGGCAGTTTTTCTAGAAAAGCCTTGCAGGCCAGCAGCAATATATCTGGAATAATGGACTTTGCACGAGCGAGACGGGGAACGTGCTCCCAGAGGCTGAGTACCAAAATGCTGACCCGACCCACAACTGTGCTCTAGGACCCACTCAACAAAGCAGGTCCCAGAGGAAGATGTTCTGGGATGTGCTTAGCCCTCTGTACCTTCACATTCGCAGCCGCCTCCCTTCGCTCTGTTGGCCACAGCCGCAGTGTAGGACCTGGCATCAAGAATCAGCAGCTTCTGAGGAGTTCCTGCGTTCTCCACGCCTGAACATGCGGTCAGGGACGAGTCTGCAGAGACAGCATGGACTGAGTTCCCAGCACTTCCCTCCCTCCTATGACAGGTCTCCAGTGCCACCCAACACCGGCCGTGAATGAGCCCAGAGACCCATCCCACACACCGCAGTCAAGGCGCAACAGGGCCCAGATCATCCATCTGGATATCGGGTTTAAACCTTGCATTGTAACAGCCCTGTTAGCAGCAACAGCAACATTTACACGTAGGAAGCACGAAATAATTCAGACATTTAGGAGAGAGTGGAAGGGAGCGAGCTGTCTCACCGAAGTCTGCGTCGCAGGCCTCACTGCCGTCGCTGCTCCCGTTGTGCGGCATGCCACCAGATACCTTTACTCCAGGGTTCAAGGCACAGGCTTTGGCAATAGATGTCACAAGATACTCGTCGTCAGCATTTCGCCAGCCCCACCAGCTGATTTCAGGCTGGCTGCAGCGTGCAATCACCGCCCCATTGCGCACATGTCTGCAAAGGAAGCGAGAGCCTAATGAAGTCCCCTGGAAAGGTGAGGAACAACCTCAGCGAACTGCACCCACGTACAGTCAGCACCTGTGCGACCCTCCTCACTGCTTTATCTACTGCATTTAGTCTTGCATTCAAGCAGTGAAACAGGGCAGGGCATTTCAAATAACCATTATTCATAACAAAAGCAGTGACACGGAGGCTGTCACTTGCATTGCAGCGGTGAGGAACAGAAGATGGCTGTGAATAGCACAGGAGCGGCTACTGGAGCTGGAACAGCTGGCAAAACGAGATTGCAGAGGAGCGGGTCACTGCAGTGCTTGCAGTGAGCGGGAACGGCCGGTGCCAGTGGATGGTGGCAGCTCCGGGGTCAGCTGCAGCTCACGGGGCCTCACCCCGAGGATCGACGGCTGTGCCCTGGGACTTGACCACCACTGAAACGAATGGGGAGTTTCTGCAGCAAGGGGGAAGCTGCCAGTTGTTCTAGCCATTACTCTACTAAACTATTTTTATATTTTTATTTACAATAATATATATATTATTATCTATAAGTATATAAATAGATATGTAAATATTTATATATTAAACCAGAGAGGATAACTTTAAATAATTATGGTTGTACTTTGGGAAAGTAATAATTATTTATTTTAATACTGTTCTGTTCTCCCATCCTCTTTCTTTTTTTTTTCTCCCTTGAAGTACATACTGGTTGTTAAACCATTTCATTTATCACTTGTAAGTTAGAAAGATTAGCTCACTCAGCATCAGACTGGTTAGTTTCTGGGTGGAGGCCTGAGCTGGTGTTTATTAACAATCCCTAAAATGTGAACCCTACCCTGGCTGTTGCTTATTGACGCCTAGCAGAAGGCCTGAAGTAGGAAGAAGTGTTCATTTTTCACGTGAACACACTAGTCAAGGCATTCACAAATGGCCTGGAAAGGGAATGGACCATTAGGTGACCAAGCTGCTAGTGATACAGAATTATCCAGGAGAGTCTATGGSTGTCTGGAAAAAGTTACAAAGGATCTCGTGGTAGCGAGTGATAAACACAGAGTGTGAAATTTAGTATTAATAAATGAAAAGTATTTAGAGATGATCAAAACGTAACTCCAGCTATGACATGGAGCAGCTTGGTACAAATCAGCGGCCAAATCTCAAAGACTTTGAAATCACTGTCGGTCTCTCAAAAAGCCTCAGAGCTCAATGCTCAAGAGAAGCAAAAAGGTTAAGAATGTGCTAGCAGTTATTCGGAAAAGAATAAGACAGAAAAATATTATGGTATCACATCTTACGCATCTTCAAAATGACACCAATTTCTCACTAATCCATCTCAAAAAGGTTAATGTAGTACTCAGACCAGAGAAGGGTGGCAAGGACAGTCAGAGGTATAGAACTTTGCTATAGGGACAACTTGAGTAGGAAACAACTCCCCACCATGGCAGAACAACAAGAATGGATGAGAGTGTAAAAGGTCATGAATGGTATTAAAAAAGTGAGTTTGGAAGATTAGTCTTATTTTTCCCCAATACAAACACAAATGAGCATTGGAATGGTCATACTTAAAAAAACCTTAAGCTTAAAACCTCAAGCTTAAAAAAACCATAAGTATTTTTTGGACAGCAAACATAACAGACAGTGGACTCTGCCACAGTGCAACGTGGAAGTATAAATTGGTTCCAAAATACATTAAATTCACGGAAGGTAGGCCTACCAAGTGACTGTGAAGCAAAATCACATCTTCTCCTGAATATCCATTGTAGGAAATCTAAGATACTGGCTGCTCCAAAGATGCACCAGGGCAGAACACCCGCATACCTGTCCCATTTGTTACACTTCCCTGAGACGCTACTCCAGGTGCCTGGCCCCTCTTGGAGACAGGATAACAAACTGGACAGCCCCGCACCTCAGTTCTTCACAACAACAGTGCTTGCGCCTCCCTATCCCACCACCCCTCATGCAGCACCCCTCTGAAGATGAGCTGGAGTAAGAACAAAGATGTAGATAAAGCACCTGACAACCCACATCCAAGTATTTTTTTTTTTGTTTGTAGGTCAACACCTCTGAAAAAAGTTGCATTGGTAGCAAAGTAGGGGACGTAATGCTCTAGATCCTAAAGTGCACTAGCACAAGCCTCAACCCATCACCCAAAGGCTGAATAGCTGCCAGTGAGGGCTATTAGAAGCACTCTTGAAGGTCTCTCTTTTTCTCATGCCCCCTATGAGGGGCTCTGCTGTTCTACAGAGGATGACAGTGCCTGTTCATGTTATTTGCTGCAAGGCAGCACGCCAAGAAAATGCGTCGAGGCTTTGAACTCCTTCTAACAGCGGTGCACGGTATCTCACCAGCAGCTACTGCAGTTTGCAGGAATGATTTTGCTTCTCAAAGACAAGGTCCCCTTGTTCTCCTGAGGCAACTTATCAATAAACGCAGAAAATGTATTATCGTTAATGACATCTCATAGATAATACTGATGAAGACTTTAAACCGAAGACTTCCACGTGTTCAGCTAAGTCAAAATACTGTGAGGTCCTTTTTCTTTCAGTGCTCTCCTCTGCTGCTGTTTTGTTTTGCAAGGTGACTTACAGAGCAGTCACTCCCAGGAGATCTATTCCTGTCTTCAGGATCACTCAAGGATGGTTAATACAGACAGAGCAAAGGCTTTGTTTATACTAGTAAATGAAACAGAGCCAAGGTGTGGACTTAAGCACCGGCCTGTGATCATCCAAGCTTGTTTGTTAGCACACCCACAGTTTTTGGCCTGTGCCAACCAGCACTTTCCCAGACAGCGCCTGAGCACGTTTTTGGGAAATACAGGTGCTGTGCCAGGGACTGCTCCCAACAGGCTGTTTGGATGCGATGGCACTGTTTTGGGGTGCAGAGGGTAGAAAAACAGTTTAGCTGTGTAGGCCACTTGAAGTCAGAGGTAGCCTGCTTAATGCAATACTACAAACATTGCCAACGAGTCATATTAAACTCAGAAAACTTCTCAGCACTGCAACAAATGCTGGGCAAAGGTTGGCCTTAAGGTAGCCAGTTTCAAGAGACATAGTGACATGCCAATAAACACAAGGAAATAGGGCCAGCATCGATGAGCATGAAGTCATCAGCAAGCAGAAAGTGTAGCAGGTACCAGTGGATGAACAAAAACCACAACGGAGCTTGCAATGATCTTCCAGGTCAGGGGAGCACCCGTAGCTTGACTCTGCATTCTCCTGCAAATCTCCCCAGCACGAGCATATTAAACATTTCAGGTCTTTTCTGGGGATTTTTGTGGAGGTTTTCCTCAAAGAAAAAAGCTCCTTTCTTGAAATTGGAATGGCAGAAGGTGCCATAGTGTTTTAACTTATGTGGACAAAATTACTCTTTAGGGATCCTCAGTTTAGTTTTAATGACTCGAGACCCTTTCAGAATCCAAAGCTGGAGCATGAGGTGCCTTTGCAGTTTACCAGTTGCGCTTTTACTCCAGATTCATTCAGAGCACAAGGCTAAAGCACATCTGATACTGTCAGTACATGCCATTTAACCCGTAACGATCATCCAGAAAGCATCAACTAATATCTCTCAAGTCCCCTCTCTGTTATTTTCTGGCCATAAGAGCGCTCATCCACTATGCAAAGTCAAGCAGCTTAGCTTAAAACACAAGAAAGAGCTGAGAGAGGATTTACAGAGCTGTCACCTAAAGGTTCCCAACTGAGATGCACGTACGTGAGTGCTTTCATTTCCTGAGTCTCTGGGTTAAACTCCTGGCTCACTCCAGCATGATCTGAAAGCCTGAGGCCAAGCACTCAGCCATGGGGCTGGAGCAACGTCCACTGTTTGCCCGCAGCTTCCCTGACAGCCACTGCAGCAGGAACACGGGCAAGGGTGATGCTGAGCATCTGTGAGGAGCTCTCTTGCTAACGTAGTCCCAAGGACTTCTGAAGGTGGCTGTGTAGACAGAGCGTAATAACGAGGAGCGGCTGGCATACAATGCCTGTCTGCCTCTGTAGTCAGCTAAATAATTAATTGCATCCTTGCGTTGTTTTAAAAGTGAATTGTGCCTGGAGGCTCCTGCATCTCTACTGTGCATCTCCACTGAGGACTCAGAGATGGAGACCTGAATTTCTGCTTAGCTTAACAGCTAAATTATACTTTTTTAAAGAAAACTGAAGATATGGTACCTTTGGTGTCATGTTTTACAGATCTGACTGTGACCCAATGAATTCAGCCTTGTTCTCCAACAGCTCTGAAGCCTACCAAACAGTCCTGTGGTTACCAAGTTCCTGGGATGCACACACCYGAGCCCACTTGTCCACTTTCTCCTGAACTATGAGTGATGAGGAGGAGCCGAGTGTGAGGCTTTTCATTTCTTCCCTTCCCCTTCCATACAGCACAAGGCACTCCAGAAACAGCCATGGCCCTCACGGACCCCCCTGGCCAAAGGACTTCAATCTTGAGGGCAAARGCAAAAGAGTGCATGAAAATGAGATACACATATGGGCAAGCACTTGTCCCATCTTGTAACATCACTTGTCAGCATCTTCTAATCTGATCCCAGGCTGCAAAGGGTTGCAGCTCAGCTTGTAAATTACTGGGTACCATTACAGTGATATTATAAAGCAAGGAACAAAATAATTGTTAGAGTAGCAAAAAGACACGGCTTTGCCCTCGGGTGGGGAGGCACACTGGGACAGTCTCCCGCGCCAGGCCATTTTTAGCAAAAGTAATCACAAATACAATTAACTTCTTAGCTGACTTGGCTACAAAGAGGGAAAGGCTCTGTACAGTAAGGAGTGCTCATTATTACTCTGCTGTAGAATTTAGTTCTTCTAGAAGTAATACACTGTGTTTTGTCACCATCTGACAGCAAAACCATGCAACATGAAGATGTAGAATTAAGGGACGTGTAAATTCACTGGTTTTGTTTCCTGGCTTTTGTACTTTCCAGGGTTGTCCTTTGTTGTGCAGCTCTGATATTTTCAAAGCTTTTTATATTTGGATTTAGTAATTGCTAACACAGAGTCTAAGGCTAGAAACCATAATGTACGTTAAAACATGCACACGGACTGGGTGCACCTATTCAACCAGTCTCCTGTTAAGTTTCAAACATGCCAGTCTCCTAGCAGACATTTTTGATGAGAAACCACCCCCCTGCCGTGAAAAGCTCTGCTTTATTTGCTGCCTAGCCTCCTGCATCCCTCTGTATAGATTATTTTTGGAAGGCTGCCCAGAGAATAGGTACTCTGTATATTTACCAGCTATTGAATCAACAAAGTTCAGCCACATGCAAACATTTCATTCTGTTACCTAAATGTTGTCAAACTCTCAGAACTCGGTCAGAACACAAGTGATTTGCACTTGGGTATTAAAAGGTACATCCAGGCCTGAATACCTAGCTGAGAGCAGGGCCATACAGCAGGCTTATTTTGGCCAAGACTTCTTTTCAAAGTAGCAGCTAGGCAAGTACCAATCTGTGAAAAAGTTTTGAAACTCAAAGAAGGAGAACCTTAATTCGACACAGTGTTCTTGCTGCATCTTCAGATACAACTGAAAGCAGGGAAGAAGCAACAGTTACTGGAACGTTGTTTCTCCCCTCTGGAGAACACCCTGCGCTACTGTCGCAGACTGAGTGCCCAGAGAGGCTGATGTCTGTGCTGGGAGGAGGAGGAGTCCTGAGAGCGGCATGTCTTCAGGTGGGAGGCAGAAGGAATACGCAGCATGAGGACCAGGATGCAGCTATCGCTGTCACGCCTTGCTCCGCAGCCCCGTACGCATGCTCTGCTAACCTGGCTTCACAGCACCCTGCACAAGGCTATGAGGAAAAGGGCAGCTGTCGTGGGTTTTGGGGGAGAGCACTGCTTTGGTTTTGTGTTTACCTGTACACCACCACAGGGATCCTTTTCCATGACCTAAACGAAGCCACATTCTCTAGCTCCTTATCGGTGATCCAGACAGGGACCAGCAGCTTCTGGGGATAACTGGAACAAAGCCTGGAAAAAGAAAGCATGAAGGCAAGATGAGGACTCGGCAATCAAAAATCTGCACCAGAGAAGCTGTGCAGAGACAGGGCAGGAGCAGCTCACATTTCCCCAAACTCAGCATGCAGGACTTTGGCTCTTCCTCTTCATATCTGTCTCTGTACTGTCTCAACGTGGGAAAAGCGACCCAAAAATGCTGTCAGGAATGAGCTGAGAGAAGACAACCTCCTTTCACCTCAGGCCTCACCTCCAGGCCCATACTAAGTACCCCAGTACTTCCCAAAGATGCCTTTGGAACATCCTCTGGATTTAAGAATTCATGAGGGTTTAGGGGAACAGTCACTAATTTATGTGGGGTGTTGGTTTTCTTGCAGCACTTGCAAACCCAGAAACACACACAGCTTCTGGTAAATGATGATCTGCCACCTTCTGCCTTGCAGAAAACAGGTCACCACTGATAAGCTTTACACATTTCTCTGCAAGGAAGACATAATTCTGCCCAGAAAGATGGCAATGGTTATTCAGTGTATGCTACAATAAAAGGACACGAGGGAGATCTAAAAGAATATCTTGTTTGGTGGGGTGCCAGAAATCAGATTCCTAATACACATCTGAACACATGCCAGCAGTGAGAGGAATGTGATGGGCAAGCCCCTACCAATCCGGTCCCCTGGGGAAGAAACTCACAGCGTGCACAGCTAATAGCAGGGGGCACCCAACTCTTCAACGAGCAGAGCCGCAGTACCAGAGGAACCCCACATCCCAATGAACCCCAAGTGCAAAGCAGTTCAGCTGAAATGGAAATTCAGTTGGGGAGGGTGGGGGAGATGAGAAGAGGCAACAGGATTGCAAATGCTTAAGTTGCAAGAAAAATGTTAAAAACCCAACTGCAAGTACATTATCAGCAGGGCAAGAGGGGAGCCAAGGAAAAGAGGGGGACAGCCAAACAGAGTGCTGGGGAGAAGGGGAGAGAGCAATACAAGTAGAATGAAGCACACGTAAAAATCCAGGAGCGCGGGGGCTTCCTGGTTACTGCAGCTACTGTCCTGCCCCTGCGGCTCACAGCATACGGCTGCATGCAGGGCAGGCAGGTCAGGTCGCAGGCTTCAAAGACAGCACTGCCTGGATGCTGGACCAGCTGAGCTCCAGCAGCCCAGGCAGACAAAGCCGTACATGGCAAGGAACATCAAAGAGCAGCTCTAGCTCTAGGCTATAACCCACATCATCTAGAAGGAATGTTTCAGGGCAGATGGGAAGCAAACTGAGGGGGGTGAAACTATCCAGCTAGTAAGCCCGAGGGTGGCCTGGTGTTCCGCTGAGTCCAGGCTATCCCAGCTGATGGCAATAGGCACGATACAGCACTTAGTATTATTTAGTTTGTGATGCTAGTGAGGAATTGCCTGCCACGTTAGAAGATGGCACTTCACACAGTGTCTAGACAGCTTCTCAGAAAGCCCCAGGCAGAAAGCAAGGTTGGTCTACAGGATAAAAACAACAGGGTGAGGAAGAGGAATCCAGGAAGCAAAATTAAAGCTGTCAGGTAAGAAGCTGAAGACCAGGATATCTGTGGTAGGATGTCTAGGCTTGGACATCTCTAAAATGCCTCAGATTCCATGTGTAAAGTTGGTCAGGAAATTAGAGAAGCATTGAAGTGTGACTGAGAATGAAGCTATTTGGAAGAGGGTTAACAACTATTAAGATCTGGAGGAACTTTTGGAATAGCTGAGTCTATACAAGAATGGGCTTCATCGAAATGAAAAAAGAATCAGTTCCCTGGCACTTCAGATGAAACATTACAGCGGATGTCTTTAACTAAAAATTGGGGAGAGTCAATACAGGAGAGGTTCAGGGGCATATCTTCTAAGAGTTAAGTCACTAAAACTCTGTAGCCTTAGGAAAACAGTGAGACAGAATTCAATAAAATTCAGGTAGGAAACAGGACAGCCTCAAGAAGTTAAGCCAAATTTAAGCAGGGCGCATAAAAACAGGCAATGAGGTCAAGACAAACAGACCTGTACTTCTAGGCTAGAATTCCAAAAAATAAAAGTAGAGGAACTGAAAAGCCAGGATAAATGAGTATGTTGGCTTAACAGCATCTTATAAACTTGATACAAGGAAGATTATTAGCAGTACCTTAAATTTCAGAGTACAAGCTTTGTAGGAAGACAAGAGCTAGTGAACAAAGTGTGGTATGTTCCAGGAAAATGTGAAGGTAAAAGTGTGAGGCTAAGAGTTACCAGCATCAACAAGCAATGCAGAATGTGCATGGACTCAAATCCCAAGCCTAAAGAGAACCAGGACAGCATTGAGGCTACACTACCAACCACTGGAGCGACAGTAACGACATCCACGAGAGGCTGGAAGAGATTCAGAAAGACTGCGAGCGCAGAAATTGCCATGGGAAACTTGTGCTGCTTCCGCATAAAACGCATAAGCATCACGATAATGCATGAGACAAAGGCGACATTTTCAGATGGGATCAGCTGCTTCTTGGTGCTACCAGCCAAATAATACAAAAGTACGTAACTCTTCCTTTGGTCCTAAGCTGCTCCAAAATAGAATAACTGAAAAATCACTTTGTTACAGTATTCATCACGCAGTAGAATTCAACAATATTTTTAGAGAGGACAAGCTCCCATGACAGTAACAATCAGTTTCAGAAAGGAGGGGGGAAGCTTGCAGATGATGTGATGGTTATTTAAACATGCTATTCAATGGTAGTATAAAATGCATGAAAAAGATCAGAAAGAGCTGGCAGAGTTAGAGAGTGAACTGAAGAAGGATTTTAGAAATAAAAGGACATCCTTCAAAGAGCAGAAGTGTTTCCAAAGGACGTGAGAGGAGCCAAATGTGCACCTGAATTAAAAAACAGTAAAAATGAGACACGTCGTGCAGTTTTTGAGAAATGACCTGTTAGGATTGAAACTCTGAAGACCTTTTTCAAACATCTCGGAGGCATCAGCCTGCTACCGAAGTTGAAGGTCTGATAGATCAACACGATCACAGCAGAAAATCAAAACTGTTTGTGTTGGTGTTCAGCAGAAGAGCCCACAGAGCATTTGCCAGACCTAACCCTGCTTTACAAGGGACAAGGCACAGGAAGAGATTAATGTGGAAACTTCTGCAGGGGAAGTTTTAGAACAATCTGCTAGGAACGAGGAGTAACTAATCACCAGGACCAGATAATGCTCAACATTTCTACAGCAACCCAGATGCGCACCAGGTCAATGATTAACCAAGATGTGTAAGCTATTGCTTACATTGGCTTGGGTGCCAGAGGAATGAAAGGTGGCAAACACRATATCAATTTTGTAAAAAGGTCGCTGGGGCAAACGTGGGAAACCACTGGAGTCTGACTTCTGTACAAAGCAACTGACTGTCACAGTTGGTGCAAGGGTAAATACGGTGCACTTGGGAAGAGTCAACACAGCTTTTGTGGAGGGAGGTCGCACCTCACGTATATAGAGTTTGCTGGAAACATCACTGAACGAGCAGATACAGCTCATGTGGCTGACGTCGATTTGCATTTTCAGAAGGCTTTTATTTGAAATTTGTGTGTGTTTTTTAACAGGTGGCTCACCAAAGACTTGAAGTGAGCTCCTCTTATGAATCAGTAACTCTTGAAAACATAAGAAATAGTACAGAACTTCAATGGTCATTTTTCACAACAAAGGGAGTCCTAAGGGGAACCATGCTTGTCCCTGCGTTGTGCAATATGCTCACGTGTCACGTGGAAGACAGGCCAACAGCGAAGCAACGTGGGTCACAGAGGAGCAGCCCGACACACCCCTGGGACCATGCTGAGCCAGGACACAGGATGAGACATTTTTGAAACCGTGAGGTTTGATCCCAGAAAAAGGTGGCTGTAAACACCACAAACGCATAAATTGGCACAAGCCGCACCTATGGACAAGGACCAACAAAGCATCTTCTTACCACAAAGGTAACAGCCAGTCCAGCGAGAGAGATCTTCCTTCGCAGAATGCAAAAACACATGCTTTATCGCTAACGGTCTTGCAGACTTACTGTCTACACATTCATATGGCAAATACAAGCAAGAACACTAATTATCACTTTTCCAATAAAAGCGAAGGATAGTATTAAAATTTATAGATAATTGTAACAAAATAAGACAAAATATGAATTAAGAGCACTCACAGAAACGAGTAGGAAACATAAGCTGTCTGAACCAGTAATGCAGAACTCCAGACGGCTTTTTCCTCATAAAGTCAAAAATAAATAAAACCACAATTGTAAAAAGATCAAAGCTGGAAACGAGCATCAACATTGAAGGAAAGGTGAATGTTTTTTTCCTTTTTGAAGGAACTACGTGTGCACCGAACACAGCAGCATTAAGGCCGATATGAAACAACTCCTATCTCAGACAGCATGGGTGCACCAGATGGGGAATGCCAGAAAGCGTCCATTTCTCTGGGTCTACAGATCACCGAAGATGTGAGAGCCGTGGAGAGATCATGTAATAATTTTATTATCATTGTATGCTGAAATAGTATACTTTTATCAAGACTGAAGGAGTGGTTATTATATGCTTGTATTGCTCTAATTTTATGATGGCTGTCGCCAGGAAGAAGATAATAGTTTCCAGATAAGGACATCTCGGAACAGACTTGAAAGACAAGGAACAAAGCCATTACCTTGGAGTATCCTGTCTCTAACAACACTGTTTTGCCAATGCTGGGAAATAAAAGATAAAAGGACTATAAACAGTTAAAAAGTAACCCGATTCCTGTGAATAGAGGCAGGTGGTAATGATCAAAAGCCAAGGCAGGATTTAAAGACACACTCCCCGAAGCAGCAAGAAAGAACTGGTTTCTGAGTTGCACAAGCAAATTACACCACCTTTAAGATCTCGGGATGTCTGCAGGAAGCTGCGACCTGCCAGGATCCCCAGGTAGGAACTCAGCAGATGGAGGAAGGCAAAACCAGGCCTGCATCCAGCTTGCTGAGGTTTGTTTCAAGTTCTTTCTTCCCTGGTTTGGTTGAAAATAAAACATCTGTCTTTAGAGAAGTTGGCTAATTGCTGTGTATTACTGGCCAGGAAGCGAAGCCACTGAAGATGGTCAAAGTCGAACTTCCTGAAATAGTCAGAGGGAACCACATCCCAAAATCTAGCAGCAGGAGAAAGCCTGACTGCTCTCAAAGACACACAAAGACTCTACCTAGGGCAGGGACCTACAGATTGTGCACTCCAAGAYTGAGTAGTTCAGGAAAACAATTTTTTATTTGACATCTTTGGAGAAACTGTGTAAATGCCATCAAAGTCATGTTAACAGTCCAAAAGCAACRACGTGGTCAGTATGGCCAAGTAGAAACTGTAAATCAAACCCCAAAACTAGTGCTTGCTGCCTGGATTCCTGAGGAAGAGAGAAGAGAACAGGCAGCAAACTGCAAAACTCCACCGGGATTTCCCCAGGCCAGTGTGCCCGAGGCTTCTCATGGTCTCCACAAGAAACTGGTGACCTGGAACTGTCCAATATATAGGTGATGGGGATGCCTTTACTGGTTGAGACATAGACAAAAGACTGAGGGATACCAGCCATTTCAAGAAAAGGATTATAGGGAATGTAGAAATTAATACGTCTGTCAAAGCTTARTAAAATCCTGTTGGCTTAATGCCACCTGCTGCAAAGAATGCAGAAGCGCTTCTCCAAGAGCTCCTGTGCTCTYCTCCAGGAGTAGAAGACAGGCTGGAATCACTGATGTGCAGGTGGGAAAGACCTTCTAGAGATCTCCACTCCAACCACCCGCTCACAGGGGACCACCTCCAACACTAGATCATCTGAGACGTGAAACGCTCTAATGATGGAGAACCCCCACCTCCCTGGGGATCTGCCCCAGCACAGCACCACACTCCTGGGGAATGATTTTTTTTTTTCCCTCCCATGTCCAGTCCAAACCTCCCAAGCTGCACCTTGTGGCCATTGCCTCTTGTTCAGTTATCTGCCACTGTCAGAAGAGTTTCACTCCATCACCTTTGTAACTGCCCTTCCAGCAGCTGTAGGCTGCCAGCAGATCACCCTTTAGCCTCTTCTGCACCAGACTCAGCAAGGCTCGCTCATTCCCCAGACTTCCGAGCATCCTGACAGCCCTCCACTGGCTCGCCCTCAGTTTCTCAACAGAGCTGAATAGCTGCCAACTTTATGAAAACTTTGTATTTTTCATTCCAAACAGCGCGAGCATTTTAGAGAGAACGACTGACCAGAAAGGCAACCCTATGATGGACGGTTCCTCCAAGACTCCAGAATGTCTTCAAGGATTAGAGCCACCACATTATAAACTACCTGAGTCAGCATTTACAATTGCTGCTAGCTCTGACGTTTGGGCGGTATTCCTTCTTCAATTCCACGATGTGAAAGGCAGAAAGAAAGGGGATCTGGCTCATATGCTGATCTGCCTGAGGGTTATCAAGGCCAGGAAGGAGGATTAGCTGGAGTCTGACTCATCCACTGCTCTGCACGGGGATTGCAAAGGGAAGAAGGTAAGGAAAGAGGAGAGTGGGGAGAGCCTGGTGGTGAAACACTCACTTGTAATTGTTGTTGATGTCAGAGACGCGCCAGACGTTCTGCAAGTCAAAGCCCATCCTCACCAGCTCCATCTCAAATCGGTATCTCACATGGTCTCCTGGAAGAGCAGTGCACAGGGTATTTACTGACAGCTAAGCAGAACTAATGAAATCTAAACATGTCAGTGGCAGCTCCATAGCAACTGTCATAGGCCGGAGAGAAACTACAGGACAGCTGGATGGCAGGGATCTTGCTTCAGAAGCCAAAAAGATTTGTCCCTCACAGGGGTTCATCTGCTTATTTTGTCCAGTCAGATCACCTCTCAGTCTCAGGGCACAAGAGCGGCATGGAAATAGCCTTCCCACGTCAATGTGGAGTGTGGGGAGTTAATTTAATCCACCTTTGCCCTTCTGACAGAGATGGCTTCCAAAGTGGATGTCAGGAACCCCATGGCAGAGGAGTACTGAGCACCCACCCCAGGCAGTTCCTTCTTCCAGACTGCTCTCTCAGAGGCTGACTCAGGGTTTGCTCTCTTATGTTTTAGCCTTGCCTTACAAATCCTGGATGCCTTTGTTGCTTGAGTGTCAAATGTTGTTAATAAATAAATAAATACTGCAAAGCTCTTCATTCATATGCTGCAGCAACAATTTCTACAGGTAAGTTTGTTTATACTAGAGAATAATACTTTCTCTAAAGGAGAGACAGCAAGTATCTCTTAATTGCTGGTGTTTGGGACAGGGTAAGAACATGTAGTTTACCTTTTCTCTACCAGCTTCTTTTTGGTATCTCTTTCGGCTATACTACTCAACCCCACCCCTCCATCCCAACCTGTGCATGGACATTTCATTCAGGCTACTGCTTCTCTCCTCTAATACCGGCACATTTTTAAGTCTAAAGCCAGGTTTGTCACTCATTTTAATCCCCTTTTATTCATGCTGAAGCTGTTTAAAGACAAAGCAACTGCAAGTGAACTTTGTGTTCCCAGAGAAGGGAAACTCCAGATCCACACGAGGGCACCATCACAGCTCTGGTTTTCTCTTCATGGATTCAAAGATTTTATCTGTGCCTGTGTAAGAATGAGCCAGACATCCCCACAGACCTGATCACTGGAACGTCATGGCATTTCTAGGTGTTAGAGAAGAGATGCAGATGGACTCATGTTAATTATGCTGCCTCAAAGCTGATGATGTTTACCATCCAGGGACAAGACTGCTTGAGCTCTCTATCATTATGATGAGAATACTAAAGTTTGGGATGTTTTCTTCATTCACAAGGAGAAAGGGAGAGGCAGCTTATGTGTTGCTGGCTCAGAATGCTCCTTATTGTGCTTATTACTAGTATTCCTTTTACTGTGCTTGTTATCCAGCTGCATCTGGACATCAGCTGGATCTATAGGCCAGGTATGGGATGCCCCTCAGCAAGATGAACTTGGGCTATGGCTACAGCAGAACATAAGACACAGCCAGACATCAGTTTATGAACCACAGTTCAAATTGCATTGCTGTGCTTCTGGACAGAAGAGCAGGAAGGGGACAGGCCAGGGGCTTACCTGGACGGCAGAGATGTGCATGTTGATCCTCCTCATCAACACAGACTCCTAAGCACCATGCGTGGTAGGCAAACGCAAAGAGGTCCTCAGGCTTAGCAGGGCGGGCAATGGCTCGAGTTAGCCTCTTTAGCCACTCCTGGCACTGCTTAAAGGTGGAAAAATGGCACCTGCGAACCCAAATGCAAATCATCCTCAGTGGGTACGTTCATCCAGCTGAGACACACAGACAGGGAGCTCTGCTCCACTTAACCAGGAAAAGGAACAAAGCATCAAGTCTTAGAAAAACCGAGTAACCTTGGCCACAAACAGCTCGATTCCAATGGTAGTGCAGAGGGAGACACCAGAGCTGATCATGGCAACTGGCCTGCACTGCCACCTACAATATAGCAATAAAACAGATACCTGATCACTTTGGAGTCCTTGCAGACGATGTGAAGCTGGAACATATCCCGACACTCCACACTTTCCATCATCCTCAAAGGCACCTGCGAGGGACAGATGTAGGGCATGACAAGACATACCACACAACATAGCAGACATAGCAGCCTTGCCTCTAGGCCCGTCACGCATAGTCATGGCTCTATCAACAATCATGAGCTTCTAGTTCAAACTACAAACCCACTCTGAGGTTTATGAAGCTTCAGGACCCAGCGTAGAGCCTCCTTCAACAATTACTATTCTGATTTCTATTCTCTCCCTGGGTAGTCTCCCACCTGGGACCAGTTACTGACTAAATCACATCCAGACAAGCACAGGTAACTGAGCCAAACAAAAGCTGCAATAAAACATGGCAAGTCGAGACAGTGAGAGAAAGCCTCAAGCTCCCACTGTCTGACTCTCAGTTGCTGGTCTCCAGGTAGGAGAAGTCTCATTAAAACTGGCCTGCAAGAGACTTTAACAGTCTTAAAACCGCCAAGTTTAATGCTTGAATTTAAAAAGAACAGCGAGGGAAAGACCCAACTATTACCCAACAGAGAACCCTATCTACACGCCAAAATGCAGCGGCAAAAGAGCAACTGCACAACCAGCATTAACAAGAGACAGCAGCAAGCTTGGCATCCTTCAGGAGGCACAGCTCCCATGCCACAGACCACAGAAATGGCTTATGCCCCCCCTGAAATACTGCAAGAGATTATGGTTCAGGCAGCAGGAACAGGCAGATCCAGACTTACATTGATCACAGAATCCTTGAATTTGATATGAAGCCGGTAGTTGGAGATGGCGATCACAGCATCGTTGGCATGGCCAAGATACTCCACTCCCTCACCCTGCAATACAGTGAATGGGACCTGGAAGGGAGACATCACTAATTCAAGACACATGCAGAGTACTTTGTGCACCATAAATGCCAAGAGCCACTCTTCCTACTGCCTCCGCATTGCATCTCCTGTGGGAAATCATTCACAGCAACGCGCTCTTCGTGCACTGAGAGCAGGCAACAGCATTGGTACCCAGTGCCCAGCCCCACGTGATGGATCTTTTCCAAGGGTGCCTCAGGAGCTACTGAGCACTTCCTGATGGATAATTACTTGCCACAAACGCTATGTACACCAACCGTGGTCATCGGGCAGCGAGGGTGTTGCATGGGGGCAGAGGGCTTTACAGTCCCTGCTTTTCGGAGAGGGTAAACGCAGCCCTGGCACAAGTGGCATGATAAAGGACACAACCTCAGGCACAGCTCAGACACGAGTTGGGGAGCACTCTGCACAGCTTCAGGCAGAGCCCGACACGATCAGAGTCCTCTGCCCCAAGGCAGTGTCACATATGTGATCCTGCTGCATCATTTAAATGAAGGGGGCTCTTAGCAGCACTACGAGACTCACTGGTACCAATCCAGGTGAGTAAGTGAATCAAAGTTCTGCCCAATTTCTCCTGACAAGGCTGTGAGGGAATCTCTACGTACAGGTACTTGTACGACTGAGGAAACTGGGATGAAGTTACCTGTATTAGAAATTATTTTTAACAAATCCAGATGATCAGGAGTCTTTCTGTTTTTGCCTATCAGCCCAGACATGCTGTAGCTATTTTTAAAACAGGGGATCCTGGCAGATAGCCAAGTTTGACTTTTCTTTTCTTGCATTAAAAAAAAACCACCACCAAAAAAACCAAAAAAACCCAACAAAACAAACAAACAAAAGGTGGACCAGCCTGAAATTCATCAGGCTCCTTTTTCCTTAGCTAAGTAGACTCCTAATTGTTCCCTGAATGCCACCTACACCAGGTGATGTTGGTAACTAATTATGCAAAAATGTCACAAAGATTTATCATTTCAGCCAGAGCCCTTTACTTGCCAGACAGGGCATCTGATGAAACAATTCATTACACTGTAATTAGTACAAGTCAGACCACCTTGTCTTTATTTCTAAGCTGTTTCTATGGCTTGGGTATATGCTGCCTAAAAAATTGGATTTCCTGGATTTCAGACGTGAGCAAGTGACAATTGTACTAACGACTTCTCCCTTCTTAAGTTACTTGTACAAAAATAACAACCTTAGACCAGCACCTGCCTGAAAACTCTTTAAAAATGTTAATTATTTGACATTAAGAGAATATACTCTCTTTATTTCTGCAGTTTATTTATGCACACTTGCCAGAGCTGTTTTTAGTTGGCATGTGTTTCTTCTGCTTACGTGGCTCTTTCACACAGCAACAGAAGGGAGACAGATTAGAAATGGGATGGTAAAACTGCAAGAACTGACAGAGGGAAATCCCGGAATAAACCGACAGGTGCCTGAATACAGCTTGTTATCAAGCTGATGGCATCCTTTTAGACTTCACTTTACATTAAGAGAATAACAATTTACTGAAGGCAAATTACCCTTTGGGAGGGGTGATCTTTACAGTCCTCCACACAGAAGACCAAACCAGATTCTGCTCTTCTCCAGGTAGTCTCAGCTCAGAGTCRTCTCAGCGGCTTCATCTCCCAAAGGCCGCAGACCTGCAGCCTTGACCCCATGCACCTCCTCAGCCTGCGTTTGCTCCTTCAAGTCAATCCTCCCGTTGCCACGTTTCAGTCCTTGCTTTTATCAGCACCGTTTACCAAGATGATGCCGATTGCAGAGCAAACTCAAAATACTGCAGCAGCAGTGAGAACATACAATGTGAGCCTGGCTCCAGCCATAGCAGGAGGATGATGAGCACTGGGACAAGGTGGCAGTGGACTATGTTAAAGGAAGCAACAAACACCAGGAGGCTTTGGCTCCCACTGTTCAGAATACCGCCCTTGCTGCACAGCAGCAACAGTACCCGGGTCTCTTTCAAGGGCCCTTTGCAGCAGGAGGCTGGCACCATATGGAGGTTTCTCTTTCCAACAGCTCTGCAGCAGGAAAATGCCAGGAGCAACGTGTATTAGGGCCAGATCGGCCATTGCAAGTGCACGCTATGGCTAACAGAGCACAGCCTAGCCCTGATATTCGACCTGTCCCAGAGAGCGTCTACCTGCTGCAGAGAGCTACGCAGGCAGCATCACAATTTCTCACCGTCAGCACAGGCAGAGGACAGGGAATACCCAGGACGGCTCTGTATTGCATCATGCTCCAGCCGTATTTCCAAGCAGCAGATGCGATGCTGTACAGATCGCAGCGTCTTGGCAGGGCTGGGAAGGCAGGGCCRGGAAGGCAGGGCCAGGGCGTACAGAACTGCCATCAGCAGCCTCCACGCACGCGGAAGGACCCACCGGTCCAAATGTGACCTACAGCACCAGCCAGCCCGCGGCCTCCAGAACACATCCTGGGCTGGAGAACTGCTCTCAGGTTTCACACTACCAGAGTCGAGCCTGCCGCATCCCAAAGCTGTTTTGCTTTTCTTACTTCCTTACCTGCAATGACTCTTCCTCCTTTACAAGCTCTTTCGGGGGGAACAAGTCCTTGGCCTGGATATACTCCAAACTGGGAGGGCCTTCCTCACCCTGCATTGCAAACAAAACACACATTGAGACAGGCCCCAGCCGGCTCCTGTTATGAAAAGCCAAAAATTGAAGCTGCTGGATACTCTTGGCACCCCARTACCTTGGGGATCCCCTGGACCTGTGCATGAAAACACCTGTTCTGCCTCCAGACCATACTMTCTGCGTTGCGGGACCCCAGCAGTTCCTCTGAGCTGTTGCAGAATACCCACAGCACAGCGAAAGACTGAAGCAGGTCTCCAAGTCCCATCTCTTCCAACCRTGTGGTATTTGGAAAGCCAAGCAGATACACCTTGACCACACACAGGATCTTGGACTGATGTGATAGTAATTTGTCATGTCAAATGTTACCCCATTACCTTCACTATGGTACCACAGCAGAAACACCGTAACACAGAGGGTTTCCATTTACAGTCCAGCTTCGACCTACTCTTCCTCCTCTTATGTTCATAAGGACTCCTTTCTTTTGGGAGTTTTTATTTTCACTCTTAGCCCAAAGAAATCTAGGAAGAGCCTGAAGCTTTTCGAGGAGAATATGCAAGTGTGAAACGTAACCCTACAACAACTGCATCTAAGCGCACCCAATTCACAACACGCGCTACTGACTGGTGACAGCACCCAAGCAGGGCATTCATCCTCAGGGCAGCTGAACATGTCTAACCTGCTCAGACACCCTGGAAAGCCCACGGAGGCCTCAGAGAAGTGGTCTGAGAGGACACACGGAGCCTGGACACGCCATCCTTGGGAAAGTGGAGAGACTGTCTCAGTTTGAGACCTGTGAATCTTCAGTCAGTCAAGAAATCTCGTCCCTATTTTCACCAACCCTCACCCCACACTCTGTCAAACCACCGGCTTGCTGTACTAACAAGCAGCATCCAGACACTCAGCTGAGGATGCTCGCTGCTGGGAGCCCAGGACTGTGTTAATTCCACACGTATTTGGTGGGGGAACATTGTCTTCAGAATGCCTCTTGCTCTCTAACTATAGCTCCTCTAGGCTCCAGCATTTATGAGGAAATACTCTGTTCTGTAAGCATTAAATAATATTTTAAAATGAAATATCTTTCTGGGTAAGTCACCCAAGCCAGAACCCTGAATTTCAATCTGAAGAAATGAGAACCCAACCCTTTTGGCTCGGTTATATTTAAAATGATGCTGAATCCCCTTACATTGCCGACAGCCACTCAAGCCTTGGCACCCACAGGTACAGCCTGGCCTGAAGCGCTCCCTGGACCTCAGACTGGGGCACAGCCAGGTCCCACGCAGCCTGCCTCCTCCCCGGGTCCGGAGGTCCCTGTGCACACACTGCTCGGAGCTAGCATAAAACTCGGCATCAACCCCAGCTGGAGGCAAAGGCACTGCCCCTCCTCACCCACTCACCAGGTCCCTGTGTGAGGCTGCGAGGGACACAGGGACAGCACCTGCTCCAGCAGCCACCGGTTACTGGAGGCCACGGGGGGCTCGGGGGCCTCTCCTGCCAGTGGCTCGCTGTGATGCTGAGGCGCTAGCCCAGGAGAGCACAAAGGAAAGGTGCATGCCTGCATGCTGGTGCAGCAACCCAGGAGCAGAGATCCTCTCCCATCACCACTTTGCAGCTCGCAAAGAAATCCCAGTGAGCAGCAGGAACTGGAACAGGGCAGCCCGAGCTCTCCACCAGCCTGAGTGTCCTTGAGTCCCTCCTCGTCTGCAGCACGGGACGGGCGGGAGGCTGAGCATCTCCTCCTGCCACAGCCCTGTCCCGGGGTATCAGCAGGGCGGGGGGCTCAGGACCCCGCTCTCTTTACAAGCCAGCCATCTCCTGAAGCCCTCAGAGCCCATTTGCCCACCAGTCCTTTYGGCGGGGGCTTTCTGCAGGAAGGGGCATCAGATCTCCTCTGAGTAAGAAAACTCCTTTCCCCAAAGGTATAAAAGATGCAGAGCTCAGGACCCCCTCCCACTACAACACCATCCTGGCAGCATCAGCACAGGAGGGGGTCTCGCACACCCCTGCCTTGCACACTGCAGCCATGGCGGGAGCACAGAGCTCCCCTGGGGTCGGCTGCTCTCACACGGTAATTTTCCAGCTTCAGGCAAGGACCGGCCGGAGCCTGCGTGGCACGGCACGCTTGCTGGGGCCTTCCGGCCAACTCAACCCGCGGTGCCGGGCGCTGCTGTGCCCTTGGGCCCGGGCAGGGCAGCAGCGCAGCAGCCACGGGGGCCACGGCGTCCTCCGACGGCACGTGGGAGGGAGGAGAAGAGGATCCCCCTTTGCAGGGGGACGGCACGCCAGGCCGGGCAGATCCAGGGCAGGAGGATCCRCACGCAGTCCGGCCTCAAGGACGGGCCTGATCTGGGGCAGCCGACTCAGCATGGGAGCTGGAGAGAGAAGCTGGCTTACAGCCCCGCTTGCATGGAGGAGAGGAGGGAAGAAAAAAAGCAGCACTTACAAAGCAGTTGAGCATGGAGCAGGAGACGCGGCCTGGCAGACTCATGTTCATTTCCCGAGGCGGCAGCTGGGCCGGGCACGCGCAAGCAGCATCTCCTTCCTCCAGCCCTCTGCTGCTGCCGGCAGCGGCTCCGAAACCGTCACGCCGCCGGGACTGCCGCAGCCTCCCCGCTCTGCCGTGAAGGGCAGGAGCATCCCTGCCGCTGGCGGCCGGAGCAGGTGCTCGCCGCCGCCACTGCTCGCTGCTGCTGACAATGGAGGGAGGGAGGGCGGAGGACGGCCAGACTCCACCTACCTCCAAAGGCCGCCGAGCACAGCTCTGCCATCTAAGTGTCTCCCTGACAAGCGAGACAGAAAATGGAGAGACCGACGGAGGGATCACCCATCTCCCCCTCCCGTCCCCATACGCAGAGCCAGCACCCTGCCGACGGGTCGATGCCAGCGACGCATCCCCTTCCTCGCCGAGCCGCCGGCCAAGTGGAGCGGCTGGCTGGGAGATGCAGTCCCAGCCCGCGGCACCCCTCCCTGCCGGCACCTGCCTCGTGCCGCACTGATGGCGTGTGCAGGAGCACCGGGAACAATAGCAGCAAGGAGGCTTTGCGCCCTGGCACCGAGCCCTCCACCCCAGCTGATGCTTTCAGATGCTTAGCTGGGAGCCTCCTGCTGCAAACCTTTGCCTGAGATCGTCCCACTGGCCCGGCAGCTGCCCACGGTCCTCTCTGCCTGGTCAGGGAGGGGAGGACAAAGGGGCCGCCCTGCTGCTTCCTTACTATTGAATGTTCCCAAGCCTTTCAGTCCTCCTTCCCAAGAGCTCCCATGCATGCAAGCAGTAGCTGGATGTGTCTCTGGCTCCCACCAGCACCCGTGTGCCGGAGCTTGGTCCCTGGTGCGGACAAGGCTCCCCAGGGCCACCGCTCCCCTCGCTGACCACCTGGACAGTTAGGTCCCATGGGAAGTTTCACCAACTCTGGTTTAGCAGTGGTTGCAGACATCGGGGAAATGCCTTGGGTACAGGAAACGCTGTGGGTTGAACACCCAGCTCCCTGCCCCGGCCCTCCAGGAGCTGACTTTTACTACCTTTTGTTTGTCAAGTCCACAAGCAAACAGCAAGCTGCCCAGGTCACAGCCCGTCCCAGAAGCCACAGGACAGCAGCCTCCTGGGCAATGCCATCTCCATTTCTATCACCAGCTGCCACTCAGCCCCTCCACCTCCCACCACTGAGCCAGAGTAAGAATCTCTTTCTTAAAATGCAAAATTAAAACCCGGCCCTTCATTAATCCTCCAAGGCCCAGCTATTTTGCTCAAATCATACCAGCTTTCTTGCTCCTGGACCATCAAAACAGAGCAGAGCCTGTAGCCATTAAGCTCCTCTTAGATGTGGTTGCCCCAAAGCCACCACACGCAGCTCTCCCTAGGAATACCACAGCATCTCAAAWGGATTTTCTCAAGTCAGATAAAAGATTTGGGCATTTCTCTGCAAAATTGTTAAGGGTTAGATTATTCTGAGCCGCTTTGACCAAGGGACAGCTTTGCAACGCCCAGACCTGCTGCCCTTTGTTACTGCAGGGCAGCAGTGCCCAGGCAAAAAGCCGTTCAATGAAACTCCCTTGCTGAGAAACCAAACACACAGACTACCCCCACAGGCTTCACTGTTCAGGATAAAAGCCCTAGAAGAAAATGCAACTGCGCCTGGAGATAAGCTGTGAAATCCCATCACCACCTCGGCTCCGTCCAGCTCCACTGTTTACATAGTGCATGGTGGGCAAACGTCAGGTGTTGCCCAGCCTCGGGGGCACCCGACTCCAGCTGGCACCCACAAACCAAAACACATTTGCGTCACACACAAAGCCAACGCCTAACAAGAACAGAGGGTTATGGACGAGGTTGTGGATTTGTCCTGGCCAAATCTGAGCGGCAGGAGAGGTGCCCCACTCCTCGCAGGGTCTCCTCTGGGGTGAATGTCAGAGGTCTGCTGAGAAAGCAGAGCAGCAAAAGGAATTTTTTATACTGGAAAGAAAGTGTAGCTATAAAAACTGTAAAACCAATACATTTTTTTTCCTGACGTATCAGGGGAAAAGCAACAAAGCATGTCTGTYGATAACAGCTGAAGCACAGAAGTCTTAGAGTCAGAGCATACATCGCTATTTAACATATTAAGTGCATACAACACGTGACCAGTGTTTATAACATACAAAAACATGGACAAGGCAGGTAAGAGGTCTGCTCCAAATCATGGCGAGATATTTAGGACTAGCGCTTAGTTCAGGCCCTGGCACAGGGACTGTTTCCAGCTCGAGTTGCAGAAGGACCTTTGTAACCCTAAGCTGCAGCTGCGCAGAGTTAAAAGGTTGCTCATCAGATCATTACTTTGAATTTCCAACCTAAGCTGACCTGAACATCCACAAATAGATCTTCTCCCGCTTTCACTGAAATATTTTTGCACTTCTAGCATTAGAAAGATTCACACGTGGCTTAGAAACTTCTGCTCAAGAGCTGAGCCTGGTGCAGAGCAGAAGTAGACCTTGCCCTGAATGAAGTTCAGCAGCGCCTCAGAGGCTCACAGAGTTTCAGGAGGAACTGGATTCAAACTTCACTGCTCTCACTCTTCCTCCAACAGTTCACAAAATACCTGCTCTCATTTCTGTGCAATCAACCAGATGAGGACAGGAGCGGTGGCAGTGAGACCACCCGGTGCCGGGCAGCCTGGGTGGCCAGGCGCAGGAACACCGCACGTTCGCAACCTCGTTTAGCTGGCTTAGCTAGAGGGATTTCCTAAATGCCACCTCAAATGCCTCCCTGGCTGAACAGCTGGTATTCGCTCCTTTATCACTAACCACCACCAGACCGAACAAGGAAGGCAAGGTTATTTTCACATAACTGGGCTCCTCAGAGTGTCGTGCACATGCACATTCATGCAGGGGGAGAGAGAAACCTCCCTCATTTTCCCCCAACCACGACAATCCTAAAGGTTTCATGTACTCTGAGGAAGAGAGGAGCTGAATATAACATGGGCAGCGTGTTCTTAAGGCCAGTTGGCAGTAATTAACCCTTTTTCCTCCCACTAGCAATGCACGCTGCTCATGCTGCAAGTGGCTCTCTCCTGTGCTGCTCCTCCCACCCCTCCGTACGTCTCTGCTGGCACACTGCAGGTAAACAGCTTGCAACCTCTCTTTAAGGTCCCAAAAGGGATTTGGAGGCTCTGAGATAGCACAGTGCTTGGCAAAGACAGGACTGGCGCTCAAGGGGCCATCCTGCAGCCTCCAAGGGAGATGATATTCCCTACGGAGACATGCCTGCATGCACCAGGAGCCCGGCCTACAGCATGGGGGCTCACTGCCATCTGGTCCCACATGCCCAGGGAATCCGTACTGGGAGCACGGGACAGCCACCAAGATGCTGAAATCTCTCTCGTGGCCTGGAACCAGTCAATACCCTGAAGTGCATCTTTTTGTCAACAGCTAGCCCAGCTTTCTGCAAGATAGGGAAAGGGTGGTTCAAAGAGCAGCTAACACCCACCCTGCTGGGTCACCTCTGATTCCTCTTTGTGGGTCTGCAGCTCAATCTCTCCCCTTCAAAAATGACAATCCACCTAAGCAAAGATCTGCAAGTGCCTCAAAGAGCTTGAATGACACACAGATGTACTGGAGGAGCCCAAACCCCTTGTGAAATACAGGTGCCGGCAGAGTCTCTCACTCACAGAAAGGTGGAAGCAAGCAGCCAAAGGGTGAGAAGAGGAAAACTGGTCCCGTCCACTGCAGGGAGGTGCCACTGCCAGCACACTGGACTCAGACTTCTGATTACAGGCATACCCTTCCCAACCCTGACATATCTTTATCCTCCATTTCTTTTCGGCACCACAAATAAAATTACTGTAAATACTCTTTCACCAGGCAGAGGGCACCGCTTCCATCCCTTCTACATATTGCGGGTGGGCTTTTCATCACCACAGCATGGTGCATCACCCCGCAGACAGAGAGGAGGGAAAGCAAGGGGCTATGGCCGTGGATGGCAGAGATCAGAATCTGCAGCCCTGTCCCTGGGAGCGCATCCATTGCACAGACTGCCCTAATCTGCCTCCAGCTGGAGAAAAAACACAGGAAAATTGGCAGGAGGTGATGACTGTCCTGGGCAGGTACTCCCAGGACATCAGAAGTAAATCAACGGGAGCCAGGGCAGCTCTGCCCGACAGCCTGGCGCTCCGGCAGTCACCAAGCCTTTGCCAGCTGCTGCAGGCTGAGATGCTCCCAGCAGCAGAGGTGTTACCAGGGTACTCTAGTTTATATCCGTCCAGGTCTGAATATTTTCAATGAAGATCAAGGTAGGAACAGGTTATCTAGATCTTTTTACAGGTAAGGAGGGGAAGGGAGAGACTTGTATCATTTATCTCATCCTAAAAGTTAAAATTTATCCTCTTTCTGCTTAGCAGATACCTACAKCAGGGTGAGATGAACTGCACTCGGACACGTATTTCTATTTCTCTCCACTGCCTAGGCAGGGGATCTACATAAGCTGATGCAGAGAGCTGACTAGCTGTGGCCAAAGGGACTTCTTGTTCTGCTTTCTCTACTTTTGTTACACAAAGGGCATCTTTGTTTCAGGTCCCTCTACAAAAATAGTTAATTTCTTCAAAACCTAAGGAGGTTCCTTGGGTGAACTGAAAACCTGCTGAGGCACTGAGGTGGCCTCCCAGGAATAAAGCCCGAAACCTGTGTGAAGAAAAGTTACTATTTTATACCCTGTAAATCAGGACTGGGATGGTGCCATCTTTTCATCTTTACAGGATGACAGAAAAGGTTACAGATCTGTAATACTGCATTTCATATTCATTCAGAAAGCTGCCCAGAGGTGAGCACGTAACAGAAATACAAAGCAAGAAGCCTTTGAGAAGAGGGACGAAAGGAGAGAAGTCAAGGGCTACCAACTCYGTATGCCAACAAGAGGGGACGAGGGATGGCTAACCTGCAAAAACCCACCTAGACAAACAGTCATGGTCCCTCCCCAAAGGGTATGAACCATCAYGGAAATCCAGATGTCTACAGTCCCAGTATCCCCAGCAGTAAGAAGAGGGAATGCTGCCGTGGGAGTTTTACGGCATGCGATAAGAGCTGAGCCCTGAGCTGCCGGCAAAGCAGCACAGCAGCTTGCACTAACTTACCCGCCAGGTTAGTTTTAAGTAATGTATTAAGGTACTGGGTGCTCGTTAGGACTTCCATTAGCCAGAGTTAAGGATTAAACCACCACTAGTGCTGTCTTCAAGGTCATTTTCATCAGCAGCTAGTCTTTGGGGGAGAAATTAGGAGAGTCTTACAATCAAAGCAAACAAAGCTCTTAACCCACACTAGACCAAGCATTCCTAGCAGCCAAAAGGGGAGAGCAGCTGGTGATCCACATTTGGGGTGCTGCTGAGTAAGGTAGAAGGTTTTGGGCATGCCCTTGCTAACCAGGTGCTGTGCCCTCTGACTACAGAGATCATGGGTAATTAACTAAGCGCTCGGCATGCCTGCAGGGAACAGGGTTTCCAACCCACCCTCCCAGCAGCTGGCTGAAGAAGTCCAGCCGCGAAGCGCCTGCGGGTTAGCAGACAACCCTGCGGAGCATCCATTAACCAGCAACTGACCTCCATCCCTCCCTGCAGACCTGCGTTTAACCCAGAAGTCACAACCCTCCAGAGAGCTCACAAAAGGACTCAAAGGAGGTTGTCAAGAGTTTGCATCAGCTCTCTACCTCAACTGCTGACAGAAGCTCAGGTAAGTAGGTGGAGGCAAGTGCTTATTTCTACAGCTCGCAATTGTAAGTTGCTTTCTCTCCCTTGCCATGGGAGACAAAAAGCCTATACTCTCTTCCCAAAACAGTGGGTGAGGGGGTGGGGGTTTTTTGTTGATTGGGTTTTTTTCCAGAAGGAAAAAATAATTTTAAAAAAGTCAAATGAACATTTTAATAAAATATGAAAAAAACCATAAATCCTTTTCAGAAGGTCCTTTGAAACTGTAAAGTCATCTTCAGGTATTCATAAGGAGCACAACATCCTCTTGTCTAAAAGAAACCAAACCATCCGTGGTTACAACTGAGGGCGGGCCAGGATAAGTATCTGTAAAGACACAGGAAAGCAGCACAGTGAAAAGCAAAAGCTTCCATGTTTTAATAAGTCCAAAGTTCCAGTCTACGCACCCCAAAAAGAATACAGGTCCAGAGAGCGGTGACAAGGATTAAAGATGGCTTCTTTACAGAGAAGAATTTAAAAGACTAGAGCTCTTCAGATGTCTAAGGGGAATGTGACAGGGATCTACAAAATCCCAAAGGGCATGGAGTTGCTCACAGGCAGCACCGCATTTCACAGTTACTCCCAATACAAGAACTGGGGACCGTCAACCAAAACGGCATGGGGCAGGTTCAAAAACAAAGCAAGAGGGGCTGCTCCGCACAACTCAGCGGCGCAGCTCTTTGCCGCAACGTGTCACAACTGCAAATCCTTACTTGGTTTTGAAAAGCAGCTAGATTAATTCACGTTAGAAAAATCTACCAAGGGCTCATAGAACATCAATAAATTGTTTCTGGATTACCAAGTCCCTGAGCTGCAGGTCCTGACAGGTGAGGGCATACACCAGAGAGATGCTCCCCCCGGGTCTCCCTGCAGCATTCACTGGTGGCCCCCTGTCAATGGGGTATCTGACTAGCCAGGCCTTCGATGGACCCAGCCTGGCCTTTTCCATGTTACCTGGAGGGATTTTTGATGCATTTTCTGTGTGTTTATTCACTTTTTTTTCTTCATTCATATTTGGATACATCTGCATCAGCTTCATCTCAATCCCATGCAGAGAAGTTGTTGGGTCTTTTACACTTCCAATCTGACACCAGGGTAATTCCAACTTGAAGCTTAAGACACTTTATCAGGTTACAACAAGCGCATACTTTCAGCTCTCCACCCCAGAGCAAGCTCCTCAACCTGAAGCATGGCAAGAAGCTCTTCCAACAGAAAGCAGAAGAGATCTTGAAGCTAAACCAGGGAGCATGAGGATAGGGACTACACCAAAAATGCAGTGTGCGTGACTACTAGAGCTGACAGTTCAATTAATGCAGAGAGCACATTTCCTTTTCTATTCCAGTTGTTAATAGATCACATGGGGGACAATCCCACAGGAGACGTCACTATTTTCTCGAGCAGTCTGCTAGATTTTTTTTTTTTTTTTTTAACATGTTTAACCTAAATTTTCATGTCCTCAATTTGAATTTCCAGCCCTTTGACTGTTTCTGCTGTTCTTCTCTGCACTCCTTCCAACACAATAATATGCTTCTGGCAGCGGTGAGCATGAAGCTGATGATAATACCGTGTTACTGCAGCAACGCTCAGGCTCACTGCCCACCCACAGCTGAATATGCAGATCACCATGTTGCCTTCAAACCCCTATTCAAACTACCACCCAACAACGCTTCCAGCATCTTTCAACATTCCTGGTCTCAAGCCTTCTTCCTCTCATCAGATTGAACGTATTTTAGGTTATTTCTTGCTGGAGGCATTAGAGGCACTTTATCTGAGTTTATCAGCAATCTGGCTGGTTTGGCTGTGTTTCAGTCTCTCCAGATTCTTTTATACCGTATTTTTCTGTGACTAATTATTGTGAAATTTCTGCTACTTTGGTGGCACCAGAACACGTTATTAACATGGTGTTAAATCTTCATTGAGAGGTGACAGAGGAGCAGAATGAGAAACCCCAGCGTTAAGTTTTAAAGTAAAAATAAATCAGTAAGCCACAAAAACTGGATGACTATGTCAGTAGTTCAAGAAGGCAGAAGGAGATTCCAGTCTTATTTACTTTGATTTCCAGTAAATTCCAATAACAAGTTTAGGGGTAAACTTATCCTACCAACAGCATCTTGGCCACAGTAATACTTCAAAGCTCTCTATATTATATTACTGTATATAATACTCAATACTATAGCATTCTTCTTTCCCATTCTTGTATTTATTCTCATCCATTTAGCAGCAGTACAAGATTTGGACACACAAACAAACAAAACCACCCACACAGGACAGAGGCAGACTAGAATATATACTCACCATCCTCAGACACCGTCCAAAATCTCCTTGTTCAACCACAGCTCAGTCTCTTCTTGTTCTTCCACTAGTCTCACCTGCAGCAAAGAAGAGACAAGGCAGAGCAGAAGTTTAGATCAACAGTAATGATACTTCAGTATGAACATAGAGATGGAAAAACAAAAGCCCAAGAGCCCAGCGCCCTGTACCTATCATTGCCAACCTCTATTTAGTGCCCTTTTCAAGAGCTGCTGGAAATCAGATTCACCACCACAGGGGAGACACCAAATCCTTTTGGTCAGCCACTACAAACAGCATGCAGGACTCGTTACCCATCAGGACACACTAGCCAGTACCCCAGAGGTACAAAAAACACACCTCGGGGCAGCACAGGAGGGAGCTGAAGGAAGAAAGACTTGGTCATCRTGGTTCAAGGACCTGGGGAGGATCCTTCTTCATACAAAACTTGGGTGCTTGGAGAAGATCGCCGTTGGTTTGGGGGAAAATTGCGTCTAAAATCAAATCTTGGCTGCCTAGGAGGTAGGGCAGGACACAAGAACTCAAAGTGCCACACAATAACTAGCGGCCCTTCTGCCACCTTCCCTGTGAGCAGCGGGACTGGTCACAGGGCAAAAGCTAAGAAGCAAAACTTGAGCAAGGTCCTGCTCCAAGAAGATCCTTTCCAATGGCACCAGATGGTCCCACAGATGATCCTGGGACTTCCACAGAGGAAAAGACCCTGATATGGGATCATTTGATCACCAACATCTCTCTCATCTGTCCAAATCCTGCCCTCCATTCTGCTCTTTCAGCCCCACGCAGGGGACTGAATTACACGCAATTCAACATTGCAGTCAGAAACAGGTTGAGAGCCCTGTGCCACTCACCCGGCTGCGCAGCCCCTTCACTGTGCACACAAGTAGCATGGAAATCTGCACGCATGTGTCCCAACAGTTTTTTAAAATAATAGTGTTTTAAGAGGGGATGTTCAGTATTTAAGCCTAGCCTGAGGATGGCTTAGAGCTCATCAACCAAACCCAATTTCTGCCAATTACCAGCACCCTGTAGCACGCCAGAGCTCCAGGAATCCTCAATGTCTTTGGTAAGTTTTGCTGCCATTTGGTGTAAAGTTTTTTTCCTCCTTAGATGAAATACAAGTGTCAACAAATGTGGAATTGGAGAGCGTCTAAACATCTCTCACAACATACCCCGGCTGAGAATTACTCGTCCTTCTGCCATCAAGGAATCGGGTCGGCTCCAGAAGAGTTTCTGAATACCTACTCAAGGCTTTCCTTCCACTCAGGGATTTCTTTCCCAGCCCAGAATTAAGTGAGGTTTGACACCCACACGTCAGAAGGCCAGGCTGAATGCCAGCACTAAGGAGTCATTTTTGAAATGTAATCTTCATCGCGGGCAAGCGGCACACAAGTCCTTCAGCACTGCTGCGTGATGCGGGAGGGAGCTCCTGCCCTGCTCCAGCAGTGCTGTCAGCTAGGAATAATTAACCTTGTGCTTTCAGTTAATTTCTCATGTCCTGCCATGCACTTGACGAGAAAGGACAGGAGAAAGGAATGGGAGTTCAGAAAGGATTCAAAACTTGTGCACTATATTACCTTGCATTTAAAAGCAGATCACCAAGTTTCAGGAAAATAGGAAAAAAAACCCACAATGGGAATCAACTTCTTTCCTAGGAAAACAGAAAAAGCCAAACACTGCAATATCTCCCTTCAAACCCAGATCCAGCCTGTCTCTTCAACTATAAAAGCCTTTTCCCCCACTATTTAGCAAAATGACTACACATATCAGACTTCATATAGAGAAAAAAAAAATCTAGCAGTAGCTTACCATGCCACCAGGAAGAGTCGCTGCCAACTGGTGACTTACAAATTAGGTGAAAAGCACAATTAGCAAGGGAAGTAAAATGTTAAGTATGCTTTGTTCACTAGTCTGAAGATATCTGAATTATTGATAACACTGAATGACACACGAGTACTTTTCCTGCAGTGCGCTTTGTACCAATTTATTAAATCATCGCTAACAGCGACTTCAGTTTCTCACTTCCTCCCTTGTAGGAGAAGTCGGTAATCACTAGAAACTGCGATTCTCTTTGGCTACGTCATGTTTGAGGATGTTCCTCCTCGCTCCCATCCCCCAAGCTATTCTTGAAAGCCAGTTGCCCAAGAGGAAGGCAGTTCACTGCAGCCGGGACTCCCGCAACCGCATTAGCTCAGCCCGCAGGAATGCTGCCGCTCCTCCGCCCCCGAGAGCTTCCTTGTCCTGGCCGGAGCAGGGATGAAGCTGAAGGGGCTCCTGAGGATTTATGGGGCAACGGAAGCCAGGAGATACCACAAAAACCCAAGTGCTGCTTGTACCACCAAGGAAAGCCTTGGGCCTCCAGCACTACCCCAATTACACCTGGCCCAGTCCACCCATCTGCAGGCAACTTCGCTCGTGCACTTGTGCAGCTCCACGTGCTCCTCTGCTGGCATCCCAAACGCATCCCCCTGTTTCAGGGCTGGCTGTGGTCCTCCTCCTTTCAAAAGCTGCCGTGTTTGACTGGTTCCCGGCTCTGCCGCTGTGGCTTCCAGGCAAGCGGCCTCCAGCCCTCGGGAGGGAGGATGGCAGCTGCCTAACGTGCCCAACACCTCTCTGGGCTGGCACCTACCACCTCTCCTTTGGAAGTCACACATGCCGTTTTGCAGCCACACAAACAGCAGTTTCCCATGCAGGAGGTTGGATTCCCCCAAAATCCAGGTCAGAAGCTCCCCTAAAATCTCGGTCACAGGGGACAGGCTGGACCCAGCTGCCTGCTACGCCCAGCCAAGGCAGAGGCCGACACTGCTGAATTAAATGAAGAGGGGACCAGAAACAAGGGAGAAAGACACGGGGTGAAGCTGGAGAGAAGATAAAAGAGCACRATGCCCTTTCATGCACGAATGGAAACCACAGCCCAGAGCCTCACGCTGTTCTGCTGCTGTGCAATCACGGGCAGAGCACAGGGCTCGCACCCCACGGCTGGGGGCCGGCAAAGYCGGCAGCCCGCTGCCCTCCCCATTGCTCGGCTGGAGGGAGGCGCAGGGCGGCGCTAGCGGTGCCGGTCCTGCTGACCAGGCCAGCGGGGTGATGCTGCCTGACACACCTGGGTTGGGAGAAGTAGAGAAAATAACTCACTTTACTTGAACATTTTTATAGCCTGTATCCTACCCTGGAACTATAAATCTCTGAGCCAAACCCTCAGATAATAAGGAAGTGTCAGAGTTGAGAACACTCGTAAAAATCTTAATTTGCTCTCCCCATAGCCCTCTTGCCCATGTGACTCACGCGTGCTATTGTACGCTTCGTTACGCAACTGCGTTATTTCCTCCAGGGATCTTTGCCTCTCCCAGTGCGAAACCAAGTGGCGGGGACCGAAGCAGCGGCCGTCTTGCAACCTCTGCCCCYGTTTGCTGCAGATGCCAGAAGAGATGTGGGGGCTGCGAGAAAAGAGCCTGGACAGAAGGACCGAGCTCTGCCTGCAGAGCTGGACCCGTTGTCCTCCTCTGGGATGGCCAGCCACCACCCGAGCCAGACACTTCACAGGCGATCAGTGACTATTCTCCGTTTTCTGGATTGCAGCTCTGGACTCAAACACTCAGGTTGCCACCCAGCTGCAAGCCAAGTCAAGGTGCAATATAAACTGTACGTGTGCTGGAAAACCCGATTCTCCAAGCAAACAATTAGGCTGTCAAAAAATCAGAAGAAACATTTACTCTCTCTCTGCCTCTCCACGTCTCATGGAGGTGCCATGAAAGCATATCGCTGCTTCACCAGTGTGTATTTACAGGAGCCTCACAGAAAAGCTTGTGAAAAGCTTAATAGCCCTGCCTCCAGCACAGCTTGATTAACAGCAGCGAGCCAGGCTTAGGAAACACGGAACAATAGGGAACGGCACGGCCGCTCCCTGCGATCACCTGCCGTTGGCACGCTGTGGGGAGCAGAGGTCCTTTGGGAGGGAGGGAAGGTGCCTGTCGGGGCATATAGGGGTATTTCAGACACGCATGTGGAGCTTTRGAAAGGCGGGAAAGGCAGCAAGCGCCGATTACGGCTTCCAGCCTCGTTAGCGCTGCTGCGACGCAGTTTTCGGTGCGTACCCCAGGCGAGGTGGGTGGCCCCTCTGCAGCTCTATGCTTCCCACTATGAGACTTGTTTTTAATTGCTTATAAAACTTTGCCAATTGTCTGCAGTTGGAGCAAAGCTCTCTGCGCTCAGCGCCTGCCCCAGGCAGAGATTTTGTTTTAATTTCAGCTAAAATGATAGAGTTAGTCCTGATGTACTTAATGGAGAAAAACAAGTCCCAATATTAAACAGGGGATGTTAGAAGGAACAACCAGGAACCCTATTAGCCTTATTTTGATCCCAAATGAAACAGAACAGCCATCTCAAGCCTCTCAACTAATTAGAGGCTAAAAATATAATTGTCAGACCACATAGTTTCAGGCAAAGCAGATTGTATGGGATGGTCTATTGTTATTTTAAGCAAAATTACAGGTCCAAGGGCTGTTTCTAATGAAGGCCGCTACCAGCTGGTCTTCAACAACAAAAAACTTTTACTGATGAATAACTATTAAAAGAGAAGATTGGGCTACCAGAGCTTAGGAATGTCACAGTAATACCAGATGACGATGACAAGTTGCCAAAGTATTCAGATTACTCTGCAATGCTAAGTGATTATAATTTAACTGCATACAGGTATAACCAGAGACAAGGTATGCATTCAGAGATCCAAAATTACCCACAAGATGAAGGGCTGCTGTTTTCCAGGTCATCTRCCTTAGAGGACCCCACAGTCACCTCTGCGTGAGCTGCTGAACAAGGAACAGGCAAAGTCTACTGCAATAATATATAAAAGTAGTAAACAGCAGAGGCGGCAAATTGATGGCATTTCTGTCCCCAGCGGTGCTGGGGCCATGGCTACAACCGCCTTCGGGTGGCCAGAGCTCAGACAGCAAGTTTGAAGCAGAAAGACAAAACCCATCTAGTGATCCAAAGCAAAACAAGCTTGCATATGCAGCCTTAAAAAAAAAAAAAAAAAAAAAAAAAAGACGACTTGTTCAATATGTTTAAGTATTTATGCAAAGTATAGTCAGCTCTGGGCAACTCTGCTGACAAGGATATAACTCAATCCAATTACTGGTAGATGAAGTTTTAGAATTGGATAAATTCCATCAAGCTTATGAAAAAAGCTGGCCTTTTTACTGCTTAGAGTACTTAAAACAGACCAGATACTTTTTTTTGTCCAGGTTTGAATATGTGAATCCCCACAGGCCTCTGAGTAAGCCGAGTTGACCGCGATGCCCTCAGCACACCCCACCTCCAGCTCCTCTTCCTGACAAGATCGGTGACTCGGGATTACAGACCGAATCTCACATTCACAGTCAACCTACCTGCAAGATGTGGGGAGGGTAAGAGACGTTCTCCCACGGGAGTGGGGTACCTGCCATGGCACTGCACATGCGTTACTTGTCCCGTGTACCAGGGGATGGTCTCAGACCGACAGGGAGCAAGACACAGACATTATCTCGCCCAGCCTGCGGCACAGAACCATGTACTGCCGGAGAACTGAACCACCCCGGCTTAACCACAGCCACTGCGGCAGCTGGGAGAGGGTAACGGCTTGCAAACCCTTCCAGGCCCCCCAGTCTAATAGTTGATGATTAAAATGCCCTCAAAGTGCTTCCCTTCATACTAAAAAAAAAAAAAAAAAAAAAAAACCACCAAAAAAAAAAACCAAAACCAAAACATTGAGACCTCTTTGAAAAGTGATTAGGCTCCTCTTGCATTCGACTCAGGAACACTCCAGTTTCAAACACAGCGATTGCACCTGAGAGATCAGACCAGGACACGTAAAGCAGCTCTTTACAGCACTGCAGAGAGACCGGGCAAAGCTGCTGTAGCCAGAAACGCTCCTGACTACGCTGCACCATCCTAAAGGAGAAATTCACCTTTTGGCCCCCAGAAAACATACCCAGATTTGGCTAGCGCTTTGCTAGTCCTTGTGCACATTCTCAGTCCAGGTTTATACAGCTGCACAGTGAAGATGTCAGAGGCCATCCTCCGAGCCAGCGCCATTATCAGTCACAGAGTCACGCGGGCAACGTCGGGACAGATTATCCAGCCCTGCTTGACTGACAGCTAGGCATCAAGGAGGAGAGAAACAATATATGCATGTGCCAGCTGCAAAGGAGCGTAGTTAACGTGTGCGCGTGGATAAGATTACAGAGAGCACAGAGCAACAGGAGGACGGAAACCAGAGCCACGTTGGGAGAGCAAATCCCTAAGGAAGTGCTGATGGAGCGGCAGAGTGAGGGAGAAAACGGGCAGAGCGAGTTCAGGGAAGGGATTTCAGGAGCACAACTGCTATGGAGACAAACCTCCCGAACGGTGAAGGGGGTGAGAATAATTTGGAGATTTTGCCAAGCTCAGGGTTTTTGCGCCAGCAGTTCTAGTACAGCAGGTAAGGCAGGTTGAGGAGGCGAGGGACTTCAGTCTGAATGGGCTACGTACAAGGGACTTACCATGAAAGTGGTCACAGAAGGTGAGCAGGAGCAGAGGTGAACTTTGCCTTTAACAAGGGAGAAACTACACAGCATGGGGAAGGATTCAGAGGCAGGTGAGAAATTGAGAATAAGGGGGAAGGGGAATGCTACAACAGGGAGGAATAGACAGCATGGGGTCAGAGGCAAGAGGATAAACCAGAGGAGAACTTGTGCCTGGTGCAGGGAAAAGAGAAGAGGGCCATGAGAAATGCAGAGAGGCTGGAGGGGATGTAGACACAGTATTTTGTCTTTTTCCCTCCGAAGAAACAAGGTCCTCTGCAATAAAAAGGAAGAGGAGAGAAGACCAGAGAAGTCAGAGGTATGCCCGGAGCAGCCACGGGCTTAATGCCTGACAAAAGCAAAGCTCTTGTTTAGCGAAGACCAGAGCAGATCCGACAYGAGCCTTGAGCCTGCAACGCTGCAGGCAGGCCTGGCCCCGGACTGCTGCGATGGATGCGCCACTGCCAAAAGTGAGAATGAACATGAGAAGTTTTGGAAAAGTAAATACATGAGAGGAGAGATGGGCTGGAGATCGCAGAGCTTGGGAAGAGCAAYGCAGACCCTGAGGGCAGAGACGCTGGTGGCAACAGGGGTCTCTGCTCAAGCTGAGCTGGGGTGAGGACCCCGGGACGAGAGGGGCACCGGGGCACAGGCAGCTTTGGGGTTCGTGCTGGTGAACAGTGTAGAAGTGAGGGTGGAAGAAACAGTGAAAGCAGCAGCCATGGAAGGAAGGATGCAGGAATGTAGAAGAGGCTGTGGAGAGAGCTGGAGGGGGAAATGGGCAAACAAGACTAGAGCTCAGGGGAGGAAAATAGCACCACAATTTGAAAAATGACTAACTCGATAGGCTGGGCCAGAGGTGCGCACATAGCGAAGACCTGCCACCCATCTCCGCGCTTCAGGCCCAGGGAATAGCTTAGCCTGGGGACACTATCAAAGCGGTCTAATGACAACTTGTTTTGTGGAAGAGTGAAGAAACAGGGGAGGGGGGAGATCCTTATGGTGCATCCAAGCTGCAGGACCACTTCTCCAGCACCATTTTGTCTGTCCCMCCCTTTCCTCTGCCACGTCTCGCTCAGCCAGGAGTCAGGAGAGAAGGATACACAGAAGAGCCAGAAAACAGTTTACACCATATGCAAGATGGCAGTGCACGGGCAGACAGACTCTGATAGACTCCAGCTCAGAGGACGCCTCCAGCAAGAAGGGTCCAGCAGTGCCACCCAGATGTCATCAAGGTGTGCAGGATTATGAGGGAAGAGAAAAGAGCCCAGCGCTTTGCCAGACCCCTAACGAGCACTGCTATCCATCACTGCAATGATTTTAAGCATAATTACTTTCAGCAGCCTGCCTGCTTGCCTGCTGACTCCACTCTTTACATTAATGACAGTGAAACCAGAGTTTCAAGGGGAAACCAGTAACTGCGAAGGAAGCCCCACATACTGCAGAGCAAGAACCGTTGGCGCGCGTTACTCAAGATCATCTCCTTTCTCTTACCAAGGCTGTAGCAACGAAATACCTTGCTCTGCAGGCGAAGCAGCCGAGGGGCTGGGGGCAGCCGGTGGCACCAGGTGGCAGCAGCACACCAGGGATGCTCCCCTGCCAGGTCAGCCTCTGCCTCCTCCTTCATCTTCCTGACGAACTGGCAGAGAACAGGGACTGGCAAAGGCTCTGCGCAACGCTACACGCRCTGCCATCACTGTGCTGATTCATTTCCCATCACAGCCAGCGAGAAGCTGAGACACCAGCAGAGAGCGAGACAGGCCCCTCATTCATTTCAGTGGCATATGGAGGATCCATGGACCTAAAGAGCCTCCACCACCCCCGTGCCATCCCCACCCTCCAGGCCTTTCGTCCCGAGCCGGCAGAGAAGGGATTTGAAGCCAAGGCTCCAAGCTGAACTTCATAACCACCAGCCTAACGGAGACAGGAAGCACAGCTTTGGCAAGCATTTCCGAAGCCCCCTGTAACTCCAGCCCGTTGTTCTCCAGTTTTGTTTGCTTTTCTTTAAAAAAGCAGTTGGGACATTTCGAGTCACAATTAAGCCTTTATTCAAGTACAAACAATTGCCTGGTCCCTACCCAAAGCAGTGCAGATGGACCCATCCCAGCTGCAATCCAGGCTCCTGCCTGCTCCCGGTCCTCTGCCTGTAGCCCCGGAGAGACGCGTGGGTGCTGGGCTCCCTCTTGCTCTGCCGCTGGCAGCCCCGTTACCTCTCTCCACACCACACTTTGCTCAGAGTTTAACTCAATCCCAGGAAGGAAGCAGCAACAACTTCAAGGAAACGGTGCCTGCGCTACTGAGGTCACATCCCAAGTCTCCAGGCTGGAGAAGCGCTGTCTAAACTCGTCTCTGTGCAAACACTCATTTCTTCTTATGCATCAGGAGAATTCGCCTTTTAATTCCCGTCAACTTGTGGCGTCTTTGACAGCCACGGTTTTCTTTGAAAGGCAGTCTTTGTGACTGCAGAAAAAAGCCTGAAATATGTGACCCAAATGCACCAGAAGGCTCAGAAATCAAAAGATAAAGTCCTGAAGTGTGCCGCTCCCCCTCTCCACCCCAGCTTTCCCCAGCCAAGCTCACGGCTCTTCGGAGCACCCAGCCACAATATGCTCATACTCACCATCTGGGTACTTTAAAATAATTTCAACTAAACAGCAGCAACACAGCTTCAGCCCAGTTGCTATTACAAATACAACTTTTATTATTCTTTTATACAGGTGCATAAACATACTAATCTGGTATTATTTTAGAAGTCCTAAGGTTTCTAAGGCATCTGCAGCCTGCAGCCAGAGGACAGGACCGACGAGGGAACCATATCCCTCAGTAAAGGCAGCTGGAGGSCAGGCAGGATACCTTTGGCATCCAATCTGGTACTAGACTAAACTGGTACCTGCCTGCAAGCACCTGAATCCCCCCTGGGATTCAACAGAAACAGTGTCTTAAAGAAAAAAATATTGCTGATATTCCAGGTGATCATATGCCCTATAACGGTCCTGCAACACTACTGGGTTTGTCAGCCCTGAGATGGCCACGCTTCCAGCTCCAGCTGTTGTCTCCTCAGAACTGAAACCACCGGGCTTGTTCTGCACGTGCTGCTGACCAGAGGCAGAGCCCAGGCCAGAACCCATGCACCATCATTCACAGACAAAATTTCTAGGAGAGCCTGTTTTCTTCAAGGGCAATTTTCCTCCATAGGAAGAAAAATGAACCATTTTTTAGTTCCCGCATAAACATGTAGATGAAAAAGCTATAACTGAAACTAGAGCAGGTCTGAGAGGACAACAGAGCATCGAGATTTATTCTCTTGACTCACCCAAACCAAGTCACCCAAACCAAGCCCAGTTTCCCCGGCAGCCTCCCCACAACCAGCCGCACCAATGAGAGGAGGAGGATCCTGTGCCAGGGTCCGCAGCACTGACAGCGATGTCCAACCGCTTAAAATGTGGCTGGGAACACACGTCTCTGCTGAATGCTCCTCCCTGCTCCTGGTGGAAACCCAGTTCCTCTCTAAAACTTGCAATAACTGCACTATTATAAAATTAAGTACACAACTCCACCTTCCACAGGAAGAACGCTCTAAAACAGTGACRAACATCTGCTCGGGGTTTCTACCATCAAACTACAGGAAGACAGATGACCACAAGATGAGAGGAAAACCCTTGASAGTTGTTATTAATAAGTTAAGAGCTCACTTTCGATTACATGTTCAGCTTGAAATCTCTCGCTTTTTGCTGAGCACAGTCATCCAACAGTCAAAGCTGTCAGCTCCTGTGGAAACGCCAAGTTTGCAGGCAGCTTCTCCGGATGGTACGTTATGACGACAGCCTGGACGTCCTCCTTCCCCGTGCCACTGCAGAGAGGAGCCCTCTCAGGGCTTYGTGTTGTCACCACTGCTCTTCCCAACCAGGCATGTACAGCAATGAACTCAGAAACCTGCACCTCATGAGGCTTTTTCTGGGGGTGGTATCACACTGCTCCCTCCCAATACCAAGCAGTACCTAACCTGGCCTTTAATAATTTCCCTTTCCCACCCCCAGCCCCCAAAATCTCTGGTTTAAGAAGGTTAAACTGGAGCATCTGGTCTTTAATTTCTAGGTATCTGGAGCCTCCAAAAATGTTTTGCACTTTAGCAGTGGAAAATCACGTGAAGCGGCTGCCTTGCACACTGACCTGCTTTCATTGATAAACTCACCTCAAATGACATGGGCAGGACAGCAAGTTCAGGTGAGCTTAATTGCTACCATCTCTGCTCTCCACCATGAGCTTAACTGCTTCTAAAAACAGTGCTGTCCATGACATCCTCTCAAAAGGCACTCTTAGAAAGGGAAATCCTCAGCCAATCAATAAAAAGAAAGAGAAGGCAATTTGATATATATAGCAAGTCCCCTCTTTATCTAGCAGTAAGAGCTGCACAAACTCACACGCACTGTCCCTTCCCCGCTGCCAGCTTCCACCAGGAGAGGGTATGAAGACGGCCACACGAGAAGCTCGGGACTGAAAGGAGCCTGACGATTTATACTCATCTGCTGCAATTCACACAAATTTTTCCAGTGCTAGGAACAGAGCCCAGGATTTCTTACCTTTAATAACTGGCTGTATTAAAACTCATTAAGGATCAAGTTCCTGCCTCTCAAAGGTTTAGGACAAAAATGAAATGCATCAGACTTACTACATCTAAACACAAAGACAAATCTCAGGACGCAAGAGGATTTTTATTGTCTTTGCTCAAATATGAGATAGTCACCTTCCTCCCATCAGCGCATCACTGACACGCACAGATGAAATCCCGTGGCTGCTGAAACCAGTGGCAGATCTATCAGCAATTTCAGCTGAAGCCAGGTTTTCCCCAGCATTGCGTATTCATTTCAGCACACGCTCTGCAACGTAAGCCAGCACCCAGGGCTGCAGCACAACAGCTCTGGGTGCCAGCAGTAATGGAGGACAGGCAGAGTGGAAAGCTGCGTCTTTGAAAGAAGTTGGAGTCGCAGCACTCGAGGAGGCGTCCCGCTTCCAGTAACAGCCCTGTGCTCTGCGATTTTTGGGGGGTAGGAGGAAGCAGGAGCAGCAGCACAGCTATCCACAGCACAAGTACGGTGGGATCTGCCTGCTGGGCTCCCTGCTCCCCAGGGAACGCCAACGGATGAACCGGCTGCTCGTTCGAGCTTCAATTTTGACTGCTTCGTCATTAGTAAAACATGCTGAAAATGTGACTTCCTCTGCTACAAGACCTATTGAACCTTTTCTGAGAAGTCTAAGTAACTTCCTCTCGTATTTCAATAAAAGAAGGCAAGCCCACAGGCGGAACAGTTTCTCTCATACTTCTGGAAATTCCTCTAGTAGAAACACCTATTGAAGAAGGAAAGATGCAGTAGAAGAGAGAGAAAGGGAGGGAAAGGGTTTCACTTTTCATCAGGTCTGTGTTTTATTATAAAACAAAACCGTTAGTCCACTTTACAGGATGAAAACACTTTTGGTTCCTCTTTTGCCTCATTTAGCAATGGCAATGAAAGCTCTGCACACTGTTTCCTAATGAGGCAGTTAGAAGATCTGCACAGAACCTCTGCATTCAACAGTTTTATATTAAAAAATAATCTCCATTTACTCTCCTTGCTGAACAAAACAGGCTCTGTCTAGGATCATCTTATCCAGCATCCAAGGTACTTGGCTACCCTCTTTCCGATGGAAATGCAGAGCGCAGGCAGTAGAAAGGTATCCGTCTGCCTGCTGGCATGGCAGGAGGGGTGACGCTCCCCAGAGAGCAGTGCTAGCAGACTGAATATATTAACTTTTTAAATTACAGAAAGGGGAAGGAGCAAAGAACAGAGTAGGTAAGAAATGATCTCGTGCCAGTCCAAGGAAGCGCAAAGGACAGGAGGGAGGGGTATGAGTCACTTGCTTGCTGGCACATACCAGCCCTGGCATCCACTCCCCCTGTGGATCTGCATCCAGTTCGTGCTGGCTGCCTGCCGGTAACGTGGCATTCCCTCCGGCAGCTGCCTGCAATATGTCTCCAGGCTGCCCTATAACGAGCACAGTACCTTGGATGCTAGAAGCTACCGGCTCTCCTAATGGGAACGGTCAGTGGTGTGAGTCAGCCACAGGCACAAGAAAGGACATTATCAATTCTTCAGACAAAAGCACGCCCGTTCATTCATTTCTTCTGATCATTTATTAGTCTTAAAGTACTGCAGGGGCTTCCCTGCAGGCCCTGCTCCTCTCTAAGTCCATCAAATCTCAGCCTGAGGCAACTCCATTAATTATCGCTTCCTGCACCAAGTCTCATCCCTCACCTTCAGCAAGCAGAAAAGCTCCTCTCCAAGACGGTTCTTCATGCTACCAACCTGCTGTGCTACAAAAAGAAAGCATCTGCTCTTCTAGGGTTGGCACCCTGATAACTCACAGTATCACAACGTTATACAGGAACAGAGAGTCAACATCATGTTTAAGGCAAAGATTAATTTTACCCAGGTCAGCTCTCTGAAAGACACTGCCTCCCCAAAGCTCCCACTCAGTATTCTCACCAGGCACTGCAGACGCCCACTGGAAGGATCACAACTGCCAGGCTGAGGAACAGAAATGAAGCTGTCACAGCCATCGGGCCAACACCAGCAGAAACATCAGAGCAAAGCTGCTCCAGCAACAACTTTGCTTAAGGTACCATTTCCATCCCAGGCAGAGGAGCACTTGACACTGCCCTATAAGATGGTGCAATCTGGCAAAGCTACAGGGAAAGTCTGGGACTTGCTCTTAGGTCCCCTCGGGGATTTCTGCACATACCCTCCAATACCTGGGAGTCTCCCACCACAGCCCCTTCCCTTACCACAGGACTTCAAATGAAAAGATTGTGTGTTCTTGCTGTTATGTGCCCTTTAGTTACAACTGCCTCTAGGATGACGCACTACAGGTTCAAAACCCCCTGGAAAATAGGGACTTCACAGCTTAAACAAGCACTTCTCCTTTGAAATCAAGGTACTTTCTCTTCCCATAGGCAGCTAAATCCAAACTGAAAGCCCAGCATACATCAATAACAGACATTCAGAGCCCAATATACTTTTCACCTGCCTGAGAGGCAACAAGGCCCTGAGCAGGGCAGCAGTGTGGGAGCTGGAGCAGGAACAGAAAGGATACATGCACTGGGTTATCCTGGGGATGATAAAACTCGCTAAATCTAGTAATAAAATTACTTTATAAAGGCACTGTACTGCGCAAGCTCTAGTACCAATCTGAGCCTAGCAGTGTCAGTGCTGGCATCAGTACCAAAATTCACAATCACTTGGTTAACAGACTATCAGCTCAGCTAGGCTACAACTTTTACACAAAGAGCCACACTGACCTCAGCTCTGTCCCTCTCCCTGGACTCGGTGTTATTCCCTCTTCCTGCAAAAGGGAAAGAGGCAGCACGCAGAGCCCCTGGCACCTTGAGGAAACCAGGTCCACAGACGGAGGAGTTGCCTTGCTGCAAGCAAGATGAGATTTCTCTTTGCCCAGACTCCCTCTCCTTACATCCACAGCTACTTGCTGGGTTTGCACACATATCCATGGCCTCCAGATATCACCAGGTCACCGGAGAAGGTGCACAAAAACAGGGATCACTGGTAGCTTTCCTTTCCTAGAGTAGTCGCCTCTTGTCAGGTGCTTGTAAAGGGCGCAGATATGAAAAACGCAAGCCAGTAGCTCCACTGACAGAGAAATATTAAGCGCTGGCACTTTCTAGAAGCAGAAGATCTCCCCTCCATACCAGGGAGGTGATGAGTAGCCTTGTGCAGGTGAGAGAGATGTTTGCAGAGGACTGAGAAGAACCAGGCACATTGTCTAGAAGCACAAAGGATTCAAATACACAGAAAGAAAAGCTGATACCCCAGAAAGAGGAGACAAAGTTAATCGCCCTGCAGGGATCCCAGCCATTACACTCTCTAACCCACTGGGACTGTAGGGAAATGGCTGCCCAGCAGCACGGCAGACACAGAGGCAGGCAGATACTCAACACACCAGAACTTAGCAGCAGTTCCTCAAGTCACGAGGATCTCAGCTTTAAAAAAAAAAAAAAAAAGCAGCATTGAACTATAGCATCAAAGGAAATAACTCTCACATACAGAGGACATAAAAGTATCAGGCTGTGACAAACCCTGGAGTCACACCACTCGTCACATTGGAGGAGCATTGGAAAGGGAATGAGGGGCTGACAAGGGCCCAGACCCACCCAAGGGCACAGGAAAGTTGACAACAGGACTCCAAAACAAGAACTGTACTTCAGCACAGCCAGAGGGAAAATTTAACACCCCAGGTCACTGGTAACATAGAGTGGACACAGCATTCTCTGTGGTACATAAAGCATCTTAAAAAAAAAAAAATCTCTGATGCTTCCAGAGGAGCTCACCAAACCCCACTTCACTGTGCATCTTCCCACCAACCCCCCCAAATACATTACAGCTGTACTTCCCCCACCCAAACACAGCCTTCTGCCCCACCACACACAGGCTGACTTCAGCTTCCGCAAGCCTCGTGCCTGAAGAGACTGACTTACAGTTACCCAAGTCTGACCTTCAGGGCAGCACAGGCTTTTTAGTTTGCACCCAGATACCATGGGCTTGCTCCAAAGATTTCAGCAAGATTAGAGCACTTTAGCCTTTAGGAAAAAATTCAGTCTACCATTAGGGAAGGAAGGCAGAAGTGGCTTTGGCACTGGGGCAGCTGCAGCCCTGACCTGGTGGGAGGCTGTGCAGTCTGGCCAGAAAGCAGAAGCAAGTACAAGCCCAAACAATGCTGACTGGGGTGAGAAGCAATGACTCCAGGGCTCCTTCCGTCCTCCTAAACCTACACCTGAACACCCCGGGTGACGAGGAGCCCATCGGGTGGCGATGCCGCCGGGTGGTACCGGCGGGCAAGCCGTGCTGCAGGAAGCACAGGCACCGACCCGAGCTCTGGGCTGGCAGCCAGCCATGCTCTCCCCAAGTACCCTCGGTGAGATGTTCTCAAAACTGGGTGTAGGTGCCTCATAAACGAGATACTGAACAGGACAACGGCYTCTCTCGTTCACATTAAAATAGCGAGACAGAGAGCCAGGTGGAACTGTCACGCCAGCTCTGCGTGCTGGTGGCACCGACTGCTATGGGCCAGTCATGCTCCAGCAATAACRTGCACTTCCGCCGATCACTTTGACAGATGTAAAAAAAAAAAAACAAAAAAAAAACTTATTGTGAATCCAGGCAGTACAGTTGAAATAAGAGAGGCAACTGAATAGATTTATGCTGGATTGCCACAAGGCACTCATCTACTTGGAGAAAGCTGGCTACTTCAACAAGTTTCTAGAATAAAACAAAACAACAAAACCCTCTGAAGCTTCCAGAAGGAACAATGCAAACTGCACCCCTCGCTCGGAGCAGTCCTCAGTTTCAACAGAGACCATCAGAGAAAGACTGGCAGAGTCTAAGCAATTGAACTGACTGAAAAGCAGAAATGCTTTGAGGGTCCTTACCATAAAGCTGTCACTCACAAGCAGCACCATGTCCAAGCACGTTCTGCCAGAGCAAACAATTCCACAATTTCATTTTGCAATGAAGAACTGGTCAGGTTGGAAAAGGAACAACGACTCCGCTTTCCAGTCAGTGCTGTCTGAGCCATGAAATGGAAGAAAGCTGAGCTCTAGAGAATAYCCTGCTGTGAATGTGGGCTTAAGTTCAGATACAAGACTTTGCCCCCAAGCAGATAAGTTGTGAGCCGTGTCTACCTATGTCTCTGCTGCCAGGAAGGACTCCTCTAAAGAGGGGTGGAGCTGACGGCGGTTAGCAGCCTCAGCAAAAGTCACCAGATTTGGCTTCTTGCTAGGTCTCAGACAGAGGTGCCCAATATATAGCCTGTACTTTGCTATCAGAACAGTCCCATCCACTTTATTCCTAGCTAACGCCATTCCCAAGGCTTAGGTAAATCTCAGTCCTCACCGTCATCCCTCCCGCGAATACCATGTCTGACCTCCACAGCGCGATCAGATCTGCACCCTTGCAAGAGACAGCGTGATATTTCTTTCCCCCAGGAAAATAAATATTGGCAAAAGCAAAATTCTATTGTGCATGCCCAGGACAGCTGACCTTCACAGGGTTTACAGTGCATGAGRTCAGCTGTATCAAACATGCTGTTGAGCAAACACTCCACCTAGAAGATAAGCGATACGATCCAYGAGGGAAGGAAGACTGGTATTGCTCTAAATCAGAGACTAAAAGGAATAAGGCACCTACAAATGCACACAACGTAAAAGGAAGCCTCTGAGGCCAGTAACTTGATAWGTGTTGAAACAGAATATACAGACACGTAACTCTTCTCTCTTGGGATAGGCCCTGGGCAGGCTTCTCCCTCTTGAAGAAGAAATTTGAGGGCATCTCTCAACTGAGAAAGAGCAACAAAGTCAAAATAATAAGTAACAACAAAGTCATTACCAATGCTAAGAGCAGGAACCATCTGTTTACTTTTGTTGTTGCTATGTCCCGTTAACATTATCTCCCTAGGAAAGGCAAGACACTGCTTTCAAATCTACCGTACACAGATCGCTCAGGTCTGCAGAAAGATGCTGCAAAACAAATCCCATGCAAAACTATTCCCACAATTCGATCCCCATCCCCGGTGAAGCGCAGCGCCCTGGAGAAGGGGAAGGAGCTCCTCCAGCTCAGAGGCAAACCCAGACACATCAGAGTGAATGGAGGCTCCACGCCAAAACCTCAGCGCAAGGAAGGCTGAGCATAAACACAGCGGGAGAGCTGTCGGGGATCTGTGTTGGAAGGAGTCTCAATAGACCCTAAACCTCCACGTGCGTCAAACCCTCTCAGCGGCCGTAAGACTGACCATACCGGAGATAAATGAAGGAAAGCTGGAGGGAAATAGATGGCAGGTGAGGGGGATATGTGTGAGTGGCCCAAAAAGGACTCCAAGAGCTCAGGCTTAGAGAGAAGGGCTCCCCGGTACAGCACACGCTCTCTGGCAGGAAAACGGGCTCATTTCAAATGGGATTCAACCACTGCACGTGTTTCAGTTTCATTTCAGCTCACATTCCCAGTTAAAAGAGCTGATTTTCCTGTGCAGGCAAGGAACCAGGCACCACCCCGGCGTACACAGCAGCACAGTGCATTACTGCTGCCGGAGCCTTTCAAATCAATCAGAACGTCTAAAGCTCTGGCTGCAAAGCTGAAGCACCTCGCACCAGGGCAGTTTCCTTCCTCACAAAAATTCATCATCTCCGATGGAAAGTATGCCTGATTTCCTTGGATTTGGTTCTGGGCCGCAAGGTGCAGATGCGGTTGTACTTGTGCAAAGGCAGAGAGCAAGACAGCAACCAAACAACATGCACCCGAAAGTAGGCCTGGACAGGCATTTACTATTTATAAGCTAATCATCTGATCCCTCCTAAGGGAAATCCTATCCTTTTGGGCTGTCGAGAGCACACGTAACCGCACAGTCTCTGCAGGACTGCTAGGGAGGAACAGAAGGGAAGCAATTATATCGGTGAGGAGCGCACTCAAAGTGCCCGGACAAAATTCCTCCCTGCTCCRTAACAGCACAGGCATCCTCCTGGAGAGCAAGCCAGGGATTACGAGCAGGGATTAATCTGTTAGGCTAATTTGCTAAGAGCAAGGTAATTTTTTAAATAGCTCTCTTCCCCATTCATCGTTATCTAAAAAGGGCTCTGATCTAGCTCTGCAAATGTTGATGTTTTCCTGCAAGCAGCGATAGAGGAGTCTCATGATAAGAGCCCGCATCAAAATCCARAAATGCCAACAAGGTGAAAACTGTGGCTGGACGGAGCTACCTTGGAGGGTGGGCAAGCAAGGATGAAAGAGAAAGGTATGAACTTTCATAATTGCTTGCTAGTTATTAGTTCCTGGGGGAACACTCCTGTCCTGGGAAGTTGAACGTGATGTGCAAGTATACAGCACTGATTTTTTTTTTTTTTTCTCCTGTTCACCTTTCTCCCTGATAAAAATAATCTGGGTTAGATTATACTGCTCAATTTTCTTGTAAAACAATGCTCAGTCATTTCCAACGCAACTGCATGCACTCTTTCAATGCAACCACACACGCACCTGAGAAACAATCTCATTTTCTCTCTAGCCTCTTTATTTTTTTCACTTACCAACTTATTACTGAGAACAACTCTCTCCCTCAGATGACAGCAGTCTCTAAAGACGAGCTGACGATACAGAATAGGAGTGGAAATAGCTCCTTCTCAAAAAGCACAGATTAAAGCAGCGTCTCTTGGAGGAGGCGGCCCAGCTCCCAGAGCAATCCTCACAAATGGGGAGGACAAGAGCCGTCCAGATCTGGTGCCTGCCTTCAGGTGAGCAAAGCTCAGCAAGACGCAGGCACCAGGAGGGGGAATCGCTGCGCACATCATCCCCTTCGCTCCCACCAGAGCCGGGACAAGGGCGACTTTGAAAAGCCCCATGCAAACGAAAACCAAAAGCAAGCCAGTGCATATTTTGGCAGATCGAGATAACAACAAAAGCTGGCACAGCGGCATTCTCCAAAGCCTCCATATCGTGGTAAGATCTAGCCCTAACGCTTCCCTTGATTTTGGGGCTTTTTTTGCTTTTAGCTTGCTACAGACGAATCTGACAGCGAAGTGACACCGTCGGCAAGACAGAAGGGCTGAAAGAACATTGCCACAAAACTAACAGCAGTGATAGATCTGAGGAAATTTCCCTGTTCAGGCTCTCTCAGAAAAATCAAATAACTGTCACTGCCAGTGTAAACAGATTTCTGCAAACACAGCAAAGGGAAGGGGAAACCAGATGTTCCTAGAAATTAGTAACTATAAGTAAAACTTTTAAATTTATTTCCCAGTCTTCATCTCAGTTTGTTTACTTAGATATTCATCTTCCAGCAAACACCCTGAAAGATATTACGGCCACCTTACAAACTCCYGAGCAGAGCAGACCACAGAACTTCCCAGGCTGTTAGCCAAGCTGCAATACTTGCCATTGCTTTTATTAAAAAAAGAAAGGTATTGAGGCTTGATGTAAAAGTTGCCAGCAAATACGAAGTCATCGCTGACTTTGGGAAGTTTGTTCTCATGCTTGATTCTCTATCACTTAAAAATATATACTTTGGTTTCTATGCACATACTCGTATACCACCACCAGCCATGCTGAATTCCCACGGCCCAACGTCCTCCGCAAGTACACACAGACTGACCAAATCTTCCAGTTGAATGAAGCAGATGGAGTTCTTGTCACCGCACGGCAGCTTTTCTCACCTTTAATCCCACCCTTGTACATCGTCTCTGAACTCTGCCCAGCTTTCCACCAGCCTTTGCACCACACACAGGCACCAAACCTGGGTGCAGCAGTGCAGAAGCGCTTGCACCGGTGAGAGCTGAGCTAACGCACCCTCTCCTCCTTCTCCACAGCACCAGCGAGGTATCAAAGACTGCCTCCGCCTGCCCGGCTCCAGCCCCGCTCTGTGTTCAACACAGTCACAAACCCATGCAAAACTACTGCTCCCTAGGGCAGGCCTTGCTCTTTCCTCCCTTGCTTCTCTGTTGGTCTAACAGACTATTCCTGAGCAGTTTGCTTTCTCTGGTAATAGATGTGTGGCCTCACCAAAAGTACAGTGCCAAACTAACCAGACCACTGTATCGGATCCTAATCTTATTTTCCGCTCAGCACTCCAAGTTGCTTGTGCGCTCCATCAGCTTTTAGCTGCGAACAAAATCAGCAGTAGGATCCTCACGAGACCGTTAACATAACGTCCCCAGTAACATTCTGGAAGCCACCAATTTAACATGGGTTATTTTGAACTCATCTCCCTTCAGTTAATTCAGCAGGAAAACCCAAAGGCATCGTATCAAATGCTTTAGGGAAACCTATGTTTACAACACATAGTTGTTTGAGGTTTTTTTTTTAAATAAATGTCAAACCTGAAACAACACTGTCTCCACACCAAACCACCAAACTTCAGCCACCAGCAGTTTCAAACCAGCACAGAAAGCTTCGCTGGCTTCTACCMAACAAGGAGGGGAGGCACCTTCTCCAAAAACCAGCAATGTGGGACCTCACGCAGGGGGGCACTGGGCAAATCCCACCAGGTGGGACGCACGCAAGAGAAGTCTCTGGCAGAATAACCAGCTCCGTGCCGTTACCACGGTCGGTGTGGCACAAGGATCTCCCACCCGCGAGGTGCTTCCAGGTGGGATCTCCACGGCCCCCGCCCGGGTGGCAGGCTGGGACGGCCCTTGGCAGGAGGGCAGCGGAGGCACTCCCCTCCCGGGGCCGAGGGAGGCGAGCCGGGCCCGCAGCCTCCGCTCCGCAGCCCGCCGGCGGGCACGGCTGACCGAGCCTGAGGGCCGCCCCGCTGCGGGGCTGGGGAAGGGCTGCCGCTCCCGGTACGGCGGGGCGGAGGCCCCCGCAGAGCCGCCGGACCGAGCGGCAGGGCCGGCAGCGGGCAGGGTGCCTCCGCCCCGGGCCTGACCCGGCGGAAGCCCCGCGTCTCCCTCCTTCTCCTTAACGTGAACCAGCCTTGGGCCGCCCCCCGCGGTCACCGGCCACCCCGCGCCGCAGCGCGCAGGCCGGCCCGGGCCCGCCGCCACCGCCCGCCCCACCGGGACCGGGCCGCGGGCCCGCCACCGCCGCCTCAGCGCTGCCGCCACCGGGCCGGCAGCTGCTCCTCAGAGACAGGCCCCGGGGAGGCCCCGCTCACCGGGCGGCGAGGAGGAGGAGCAGGGCCCGGCCGGCCGGCGGGGAGAAGTCTGAGGAGCGCCGCCGGGCCCGGGCCGGGCCGGGGGCAGGGGCCGCGCTCGGGGCCCGGGGGAGGACGGCGGCGGCGGGAGGGGAGGGGGGAACCGGCGGGGTCTCACCTGGCTCCGTCCGCGCCGCTCCCGCCTCTGCCGCGTGCAGCTCCCCGCCCTGCGCCCCCCACCGACCCGCGCGACGCAGCCAATCAGCGCCCAGCGCCGCCGGCACCGCCGGCCAATGAACAGAGTGAACGCGTCCCCGCCCAGCGCCACCGGCCGCCAGACCACGCCCTTCTCCTCGCCCGCAAGCCTATCCCGTGACCCGGCGCGGCGCGCCGCGCTGGGCGGGACCCGGCGTCCGACGCCCAATGAGAAATCACAGCGCGTCCCATTGCAGCCAATCCGCGGCCGGTCAACCCTTCCCCTCAGAAAAGGGCGGGCGGTCACCGGGGCGTTGCGGGGGGGGCGAAAAT
>JAYKAV010003077.1:2341690-2428214 GCA_035582835.1 Phoebastria nigripes | reverse complement strand
CCCCGCTGCAAGGATACGCGGGCTACCAAAACAGGACACGTTTATTGACAAATGTAACCGGTACAGACCACGCGTAACAGGGACGGACGGTGCCCGGCCGGCGGCGATGGTGGGGGGGGGCACCGGGGGGATCACCGTCCCCATCCCCGTCCCCATCCTCTCCCACCGGCGTGGGCAGGGGGACGCCGGCTGCCGCTTCTCCCGCCGACCCGAAACCGCCTCTTGTTTAACCGAAACTGTCTCTATTTACACAGCCTGGCCCTGACCCCGCGGCCGTCCCCGTCCCCTCCTTCGYGCCGCGCCCCGGTGCCGCCGTCCCCGCTCCCCGTGGAGGGTGATGAGGGTCCCGGGGTGGGGAGTGGGGGTGGGGGATGTCGGAGGGTGCCGGGGGTTCCCGGGGGGGCTCAGACATAGTTCCTCTTGTCGTAGCTGGTGATGGCGGAGCGCGGGGCAGAGTAGGCCACCTTGCCGGCGGGGTACCTGTCGTCTTTGGGGGGGCAGGAGCAGCAGAGCAGGGATCCCCCCAGCAGCAGGAGGGCGGAGGCCGCCCAGCCCACRTAGAGCGAGGTGCCCAGCTCCCGCTTCTGCGCGTCGAGCACCAGCGGGTTGTAGAAATCCCGGATGATGGTGTTGGCTGACCAGGAGACGGGGATGAGGGTCATGACGCCGGAGAGGAGGAAGATGACACCGGAGACGATGGTGATCTTGGCTTTGGTGCTCTCGTCCTCCACGCAGCGGGTGCACTGGGCGCCCACGATGGCCACCAGTAAACCCAGGACGGCCAAGACGATGGCCACCACCAGGAGGGCGCGGGCGGCTTGCAGGTCCTGCGGCAGGGCCAGCATGGAGTCGTAGACCTTGCACTGCATCTGCCCCGTGCTCTGCACCACGCAGTTCATCCACAGCCCTTCCCAGATGATCTGGGCCGTCACGATGTTGTTGCCGATGAAGGCCGTCACCTTCCACATGGGCAACGCGCAACAGATGATGCTGCACAACCAACCCAGCACCGACAAGGCCACCCCGCCAATCTCCAACCCCATCGACATGGTGGCCGGTTCGCTGCYGCACTCCGGGTGATGGCGGAGAAGAACCCACGGACCGAAACCGTCGCCGTCACCCGTCACCGCTTGCAGCCCTTGGGGGATCGGCTTACACCTGGGTGCACCTGCGCTTATAAGGGCTGGCGGGGCCAGCTCAAGTGCCCGCCCGGGGTGGGGTTTCGCTGCTGGACGCTCCTCTCCGCTCCTCCGTCACCGTCRCCCGCGTCCCACACCCTCCCCTTTGTTTGCAGAGATGGCGCCGGGTTACCGGAGAAGGGCGGGAGGGGGAGAGACGCCACCTGCCACGGCCATCCCCTTGGTTTCGGGGTGATGGGTACCGGGATGCATGACCACCATACTCATTCAGACCCACCGAACCTCCTTGGGGTCCTGGAAATCCCTCGGCTTCGCCATTCCCCCCCAGAGGTGCCGGCGGGTCAGGGTTTGGTTTATTTATGGAGCGTCTTATCAGTGCTCACGTTTAACCGGGGTTCGGCAAAACGCCGGGCACCTTTGCATCGCCGTGCAAAGTGCAACCCCTTCGCCGTGCCGTGATGCTTGTTGCTCCGGCCACCGCTGTTCCAGGGGACCCATGGGTGCTCCCTGCCSGGCAGGGAGTGCCAGAGGAGATCCCCCGACCGGATGATAAACATCTTTACTCATCCTGCTCAAATATTTTGGCCTTGAAGGAAGCAGATAATGCACGTAACCGCCCCGGCAACGTCACCCCATCAACCTGAGCGGGCAACTGGCGAAGGGGAAAAAAAAAAAACAAGGCAGGTGCAGGCAGGCTGCCGGCAGTCACGCTCAGACCTGGCAGCGGCAGCCCCGTGGCTGTGGGGTGCATGTGTGTCCCCCATCAACCGTTCCCCCCAACCTTGCATGCCGGTGGCGGTGCCGGCATTTCCAGGCCCCCCACCCCGCCCCAGGAATGTGGTCACTGGCCTCCGCCGGACGCGGGCTTGCTCCTGCCTGTTCCCTGCCTGTGCCGAAATCTCCTCTACAACTTATTAACTACTCAAGAGCGCAGTGGGATGCTGGCAGCTGGCGCCGCAGAGGGAGCCCTCCCTGCTTGGGCACCCGAGGTCTGCGATGGGGGAGAGCCCCACGTCTGCCTGGCTGTACCCTGCAGCACCCCAAAACCCAGGGGGGTCGGCTTCAGATGCCCCACAGCGCCCCGAAACCCTGTATCTGGCTGAGCCAGCTTCTGCTGCCCTGCAGCACCCTGAACCCCCATAGCCAGTGGGGTCAGCCTCTGCCACCCCACAGCACCCTGACACCCCATATCTGGCTGGGTCGGCTGTTGTCACCCCATGTCACCCCAGCACCCCATATCCATCCGGGTTGGCCTCTGGCCCCTTGCAGCCGCCTGTATCTGACCTCCACCACCCTGTGACACCCCGCTACCCAGCCAGGTTAGCCTCTGCCAATGCATGGCATCCCAAAAATACCCTGTGTCTGGCCAGGTGGGCTTCTGCACCCGCATTGTACCCTGATTACCCCCCCAAGGGCACCCCAAGCCCCCCACAGCCAGCCAGGGTTGGTGGCTGTGAGGTACCCAGGGATGACCCCATGTGTGGTGCTGAGGGGGAGCCCGTGCAAGCAGCACCCCAGGGCTTTGTGCCCTTGCCCCTGGGGGGTGCTGGGGGTCCCAGCCCTCGGGGGCACCTTGGGGTGCCCATGATGCCAGTGCTGCCAGCAGGTGATGGTGGGTACAGGGCCAGGCCTGCCAGGGTGCCGCTGGCACTACACTGTCACCCCCAAACAGAGCGGGGTCCGGGCTGGCYGAGGGCCTCCTGGGTCCGCAGGCAGGGGTGCCGGCAGCGCACGCGTCAGGCAGGGCTGTGCCAGCGGCCCCGGGGTGCGGGTGCGCACAGGCGCAGAGATGCGCACAGACAGACACACAAACTCACACCCCCTCTGCCGGCAGGGACACCCGGACACGCAGCTGTACACGCAGACAGACAGACGGACACACAGACAGACAGACGCACACAGACAGAGGCGAACAGGCACGCGACGGCGGTACAGCTGCACACACGCGCACCCCACGGCGCACACACGGCTGCGGATACACCAGCGCGTGCACCTGCAGCTGCACAGGCACACACGGCTGCAGGGGCTGTGGGGCAGGAGGGTACCCCATGCGTGTGTGGGGGGCAATGGGGATACCCCAGGCAGGGGTGTGGGGCAGGGTGACACCCCAGGTAGGGCTGTGGGGCAATGGGGATACCCCAGGTAGGGATGTGGGGCAGGGGAAGAGGGGGATACCCCAGGCAGGTGTATGGGGCAGTGGGGATACCCCTGGGGTAGGGGCTACTGGGGCAGGGATGGGGTGAGACGGGGCAGGTGAAGCACTGCAGCCCCCAACCCTGCAATCAGAGCCCCACACGCCGCGTCCCCACTTTGTCATCCCAAATTGCCCAAAGTACAGGCTGTGCGTGGTGCCGTGCCGGCCCGGGGCAGCCGCCGCCACCTGACTCACGACAGAGGAAGGGGCAAATCACCGGGGTTTCGGGGTGCCGGCCGCCGCCGCACGCTTCAGGACACATTCTTGTGGCGAGCAAACCGGCTTGCCGGTGTTTACCGAAAACAGCCGAGCGGGGCCAGCATCCCTGCGGGGGTCCTGGGAGCATCCCCATCCCTCCTGCTGCTGCATCCCCCACCCTGGTGAAGCCCCTCTGCTCTCACTCTGCAGCTGGGAAGGGATGGGGAGTATCACCCGCAGCAGGTCCCCCGGGATGGGGACAAGGTGGGGTGGCTGCATGGAGCCACCGGTGACATGGGGACAGGGTTGCCCCCCCGCCGTGATGTGGTGACCCCGGACGAAGGTCAGGCCCAAAGGTCACAGGAGCATCGCCCGTTTGGTGGCCCACGCTGCGGGAAGGGCACCCACTGCWGGCATCCCCCCCAACCCCACCGTGTACCCAGCACCCAGCACCCCCGGGGCTGAGCAGGAGGTGACAGCAGAAACCGCCCCGGGCACCGCGGGGCCGCGTCCCGCTCACGTGCGCCCGGTAGCCGGCGCAGGGTTTGGGGTGTTCCCCCTCCCTTGCGGTCTCAGGAGTGACGGCGTGTTTCCCGCCCCGGGGGAGCTGGGCCGGGGCGGTAAATGCTGCCTCGGCTGCTTATATTTCAGGCGCGGGGCTGCTGGCTCTGCCCCGGCCAGGGCACACAGGCAGCCCATTGTTGAAGCCCCTTCTGCAGCGGCGGAGAGCAGGTAAGGCAGCTCCGAGCATCAATGGTAGCTCTGTCTGCCGGCGGGGCGGGGATGGAGCTGCCGGCAGCGCTGGCGCCCGGCCGGCACACGGGGAGCTGGAGGGGCAGCGGGGGGCACGGTCCAGCAGGACCTGGCAGGGGGCTGGCAGCTCGCCCGGGGGATGCCGGGATGCCCAAAATCTCAGCATGCCCGGGGCGTGCCCCCACCCCGATCAGCTTCCCCAGGGCTCTGTCGCAGCATCCCGCTTCCTCCGAGCGTCGCCCGCGGGGGGACCCCCATTGCGCCGCCCGCATCCCCCTTCCTGAGCCGTGGCTGTCGTCTCCCCCATCCCTTTGACAACCACCTCGGCAGCACTTGGGCATATTTTCCCCATTCAGAGCCACTTCTTGCTCAGCAAATTGGGTAGGGCTTTTATTTTCGGAGCGACTTCAGGCCGAAGGTCCCGCTTCTCGCAGCAGTGTCCCCCCGGGGACCCCGCAGCTCCCGGCACACGGCTCCTCTCCTGCCGAGCCGATAAGACTTTGCTTTCCCGTAGCGGGAAACAACCTGACTCTGCATATTTGAGCTGGTCGGGGGGGGGGKTTATGTTGGGCAAGGACTTTTTTTGGGAACATTCAGTCTCTGGGGCTGCTGGTAACTAATCCCCAGCCGCCGGCAGGGAGAGGCTGCCCAGTTCCGTGCCGGCTGAGCGGGAGGGCTGGCGTGCCTCGCTTGGTGGCTGTGAAGCCAGAGATCCCAGCAGATCACCACTTGCCGGCAAGTCTCGCCTGCCTTTTTGGGACCTCGAGGTAGCCAGGGCRGCAAGTTCGTGCACGGGTGCTGGGGGATGAGGGGCTGTCGGCTCAGCGGCRGGGGGCTGAGCCAGTGCTGGGTGTGTGCGTGAGGTGGGAATGTCACCCGTGTCCTGGGTGGGGATGTCCCCGAGCCCTTTGGCGGAGGGTTTGTGCCCTGAGGCCTCTCCCCGCGGGGTGTCCTCTGCCCTGTGCAAGGTCAGGGTGGTGCAGCCTCCTCCGTGCACCCGGCAGTGCCCGGCATCGCGGTGACACCGGGTTTAATGCCGCCTCCCTGCCCAGGGATGGCCTCGCTGCCCAGCTGTGGGGCTGTGGCACGTCCACATCCCGATGAAGCAGGGAGGATCGGCGGAGGGCATTTCCTGAGCCATGAAGGGCCAGTGGCCGATGTGCCGGGACGGGAGCTCTGCCCTCGCTGACCCYGTTAGCGTGCGGTGGAGCAGGGATGGGAGCTCAGGTCCCCCTGTCCTGCAAATCCCGATGGATTCGGGGCAAAGCACCCACACCCRGCTGGGTGCTGGGGCGGGTGCCGGGTGGCGAAGGCTTGGGATGGKGCGAGCACCCCATTTTGGGGTGGAGGAGCTCCCTGCTGAGCGGGTGGGCTGTGGTCCCATCACGGCACGTCCCTGAGCCATGTCCCTTTGAAGGTGGCACCGGGACAAAGCCGGGGCTGAGGTCCGGTGGGATGCATCCAGGCGTGGGTGGCTGGGAGGGGGCTGTGGGGCTGGTGTCCGTGCGGCGACGGCCCCAACGGCGCGTGCCGAGGCACTCGGCAGTGCCGCGGTCCCACCCATGCTGCGCCAGGATCCTCTGACTCAGCGCATGTTGGGGACATGGTGCTGCCCCGAGGGTCAGCGGTTGCTCCTCCGCCCCCCGCYGAGCCCATGCCCACCTGTCCTGCTGGCCGGCAGTGCCAGGGACAACGGGGCTGGCTGTGCTGGCCAGCAGCGCACTGCTGGGGGATGCGGGGAAGGGCACGGGGGCTGTTTCTGGGTGGCAGCTGCCAGTTTGAATATATGTCACGTTCCGGCTTTAATTACAGTAATTGGCTGTCGGAGGGCTGTGCTGGCGCCTGCTCTGGCTCTGAGGGGGAGCGTGAGCGGCTCGGCATTTGATGCTCCACACGCGGAGGAGTCCCTGTCCCCACCTTGCCATTTGTCCCCAGCCCAGAGGCATGTCCCCACGCGCCTGCGGGGACACGGCCCATGCGAGGTGCGCACACACGTGGGCGCGTGCCTCTCTCCAACCCCAAATAATTTGGTGGTTACAGCAGCTGGCTGGGAGGTGAAAGCCACGCTCAGCCTCAGGCAGAGTCCAGCCCTGGGGGGGATGCTCCGGAGCTCCGCAGATTAAAGGGAGCCCTTGACCACGAGGCTCTGGCCCCGGGGTGGGCACGCTGGTATGCGAGCAATGCGGGCGCTCCAGCAGGACAGACGGACGGATGGAGCATCTCAGCGCAGCTGGGTGCCTGGGTGGCTCCTCTGGCACAGGTTGGGCAGGCAGGACCCTGGCTCATCCCYGTGGGTCAGGGTCTGCAGCAAGACCCGAGCGCCCCAGTGCCTGGGCTCTGCCCTGCCCGCTCCTGCCGCGCCGGGCACCGGCATCCCCAGCCCAGGCACCATTGGCATCCTCATGGCACCATGGTGCATGGACRACCCGGCTCATCCCACCGCGTTAGGGCACGATGTCCTGCTGTGGGCAGCGACAGCTCTAGAGCCCGTTGCGCTGAACAATTAGCACAAGTGATTGGATCGTATCGGTAACCTCAGCGTTTGGAAAAACTAAGATTATCTCAGGCCCTGTTATCTTTTCCAGAGGCCCAGGATTAAGCCGGGGTGGGGGAACGGTGCAATGTCCATCTGTCCGTCCTTGCGGTCTGTCTGGCCTCRTGCTTCGCCTGTGTGGATGCCAGAAGGGCTTTGGAGGGAGCGGGGAGGGGATGTGCGCGGGGGGGGCTCGTGGATTAAAGGAGGAGAGGTCGGGCAGCACCCAAAGCATTGGCATYAGTATTGGCATCGGCATCAGTATTGGCATCGGCATCGGCATTGGTATCGGCATCGGCATTGGTATCGGCACAGCCTGGCCAGCAGGTACGGCCGGTTGTGCCAAAATGCTGCGAGCATCACGTGGCCCTGCCGGCCCCGCTGCCCTGCCTGCGCCTGGCACCCCGGTCCCCACCGGGACACCTCAAGGCCACCTCTGCCCCCCACAGCCCTGACCCACCGAGCCTGGCCAGCAGTGCAGGCAGCGCAGGCAGCGCAGGCAGCGCAGGCAGTGGGATGTCGGCAGGGCTGGGACCGAGGGCTGCCGTGTGATTGCCGGCTCAGCGGTGGAGCGCAAGGTGAGGTGGGTTTTGGGGTCTGTCCCCTCCTCGCCCCGGGCAGCGCCGTCTCTCCTCTGCGGGGAGCCGGCAGCCGCTCCAACCGGTTTGTGGGTCTGGGCGGTGACACCTCCTGCCCGAGGCCTGAGGGAAGGCTGGGAAGAGCTGGTACGGACGCCAAGGAACAAACAAGAGCCGCTTGTGCCCTGCCGGGCATGGGGCCCAGCAGCGGGGCAGGGATGGCATGCTGCTCCGCCAGCACGGGGCCGCAGGGGGCCGGAGGCTGGACCGCTGCTGGAGCAGCTGCCTCACGAGCTTAGGGGAAACTGAGGCACAAAAGCATGGAGGGAACCCATCCAGGTGGATGGAGCAGGAGGCGCTGGCAGCGATGGCAGAGACATCCCGATGCCTGGACACCGGCTCTTCCCCTTCAGCATCCCAAGCTGAGCCCCGGCGGCTGCCCTTGGCATCTCCTGCCTGCCCACGGGCAGCGGAGGGATGCACTCCTGCACCTGGGTGGCCTGATCCCCGTCCCCTGCGTCCTCCGTGGGAGCAGCTGGGATATTAAGTGTCATGGCTGCAGGGAGAAATGCAAGCAGAGGAATCCCGGGAAACTGGTTTTACCCCTCCGTCCGGTGCCGGCGGCAGGACGGCGGCGGCAGCTGGTGCTCCTCCCTCGGCAAAGGCATATAACGCTTGCCATGGTCCCGGCAGCCGGCACTGCGCTGCGGGAGGCGGGCAGGGGTGCAGGCAGTGAGCGATGGCCTCCATGGGGCTGCAGGTGCTGGGCATTGCCCTCTCCGTCATCGGCTGGTTGGCCTCCATCCTCTGCTGTGCGTTGCCCATGTGGCGGGAGACGGCCTTCGTTGGCAACAACATCGTGGTGGCCCAGATCATCTGGGAAGGGCTGTGGATGAACTGCGTGGTGCAGAGCACGGGGCAGATACAGTGCAAGGTCTACGACTCCATGCTGGCCCTGCCGCAGGACCTGCAAGCCGCCCGCGCCATGGTGGTGGTGGCCATCATCTTGGCCATCCTGGGCACCCTGCTCGCCGTCGCTGGCGGCAAGTGCACCAACTGCGTGGAGGACGACACTGCCAAAGCCAAGGTCATGATCCTCTCTGGTGTCATCTTCATCGTCGCCGGTGTCCTCATCCTCATCCCCGTCTCTTGGTCGGCCAACACCATCATCCGGGACTTCTACAACCCGCTGGTCACCGACTCCCAGAAGCGGGACCTGGGGTCATCCCTCTACGTGGGCTGGGCGGCCGCCGCGCTCCTGCTGCTGGGGGGGGGGATCCTCTGCTGCACCTGCCCCCCCCGGGCCGAGAAGCCCTACTCTGCCAAGTTCACGGCCGCTCGCTCGCTGCCAGCCAGCAACTACGTCTAGGAGCCGCTGTGCCCGCCTGGACCCCCCCCGGCCTCACTGGGGAGCCGGGACCTCCTGGGGCGCCCCTGGCCCGCGGACCCCCCCGGCCGGGCTGGGGGCTGGCCGGGTGCCGGGGCGGGGAGGGCCGGGTGCCGGGGCGGTGCGAGGGAGGGCAGACAGAGCTGCCTTTGTTCACCGGGGGATTGAAGCTGGTTCTTTAATCTCGGTTGAGACGGGGAACAGGGAGATCCTGTCCTGGCTGCCCTCTCCAGCGGGGGTCCCGCTCCCCATGGAGCACCCAGCCGCAGCATCTTATCCAAGACACCACCCGTTCCCCCGCCACCAGAGCATCTCCTGGCTCCCGGTATCGGGGTGTGCCGCGCGGTGACGCAGCTCCCAGCGCTCCCGGGGGCCTATCCCGCGGGTGGCACAGGGCTCTCCCCGGTAAAACCCCCCAGGACGCGTCCCTCGGGGTGGGTGGTGGYGCCGGTGGGGACAGCAAACCTGTCCCACGCGGTCATGGGGACGCGGCGGCTCTGCAAACCCCGGCAGGTTCTCGAGGGGCGGCGGGGGGTCTCGCCTGCCTGTACCCTGAATTTTGACTTTGACCTACTTTTGGGGCTCAGAGCGGCTGTACAGACGTGTGATTTCTCGCAGCAGCTCCCCGGGGCGGGAGCATCATTATCCTGGGAGTGGGAAGGCAGCGGCCGGGCTGGGAGAACCGGTCGGGGAGGCGGGAGAGGAGCGGGGCTGCGCACCCGCATGGAGGGGGGCAACCCCCAGACCYGTCCCCATCCCGTGGGGTGCACCCAGCCCCATGGCCCCCCTCGGCATCCCCCGAGTGGGGTGCCCGGGCCGGGGGCAGGAGGGGGTGGCTCGCGGTGCCCCCCGCGGCTGTGCTGCCATCTGTCCCCACGTCGCAGCCTTCCCACATTAAACGGCAGCTGCTCAGACCCCGCTGTGCTTCATTTTCTTTACCCTCTCCAACACCCACCGTGGTGGCGGGACAGCCCAGTGCTCCTGTGCCGCAGACCCCTGTCCCCCTGAGAACCCCCAAATCTGCTCTCCAGAGCCTCCCACGATCCCAGCTGCGCCCTGACCCCTGCTCCAGCCCTGGCATCACCCACCGCTCCCCTCCCTGGGCCACCCCAGGCCCCTGCTCCCCGGGGGGGTAACAACGGGTGCCTCCGCGGCATGATGCCTTGGCGGCGCCGGACGCGGGGTTGGGGCTGCCTCACGCCTGTCACGGCACGATCTTCCCACCCGAGCAGGAAGAAGGTGACGGGCGCCAGCGAGGGCGGGTCGGGGTGCGCTGGCCCTGGGGCCACCCGACAGCCCCAGCTGGGAGCACCCCGGGGCCGGCGTGGGCAACGCCGGGTGTTTTGCCTATCTCGCTTCCGGCATGGCAAGCTGCAGCGGCACACAGCCGGCGCTACACCGGCTTGGGAACGTCCTTCCCTTGTGCCTCGGGGTGTGCGGGGATGACGGGTGATGCCGGCTGCCTGGCGAACACGAGGTTGTGGGTGTCTCATCTCAGTCTSGGGGCTTGAGGGCTCCCAGCTCCCCCATCCCTTTGCTGGGAGCAGGAAGGTTGGAAAATGCTCCCAGGGCTCCGTGGTGCCAGTGGCCGGGAGGAAATGTGAGCGTGATGCTCTGGTGAGCATCTCTGCCGGGATCTGCAGGGGCACCACTCGTCCCCGCTGCGGGCTGTCTTGCGCCCCATTTTGAGTGTCTCTTGTGGTCCAGGTCCCGCTGGCTRGAGAAGGGTGCCCGGGATGGCTTCCCATCGTCCTGGCCCCCCGACCTCCCGGGAGGCTGCTCTCCCTTTCTCTGGGAGAGAGGGACTTTATTTTTGGCCCAAAGGGGCTTTCATGGACCAGTGGAGGCAAAGTCCCAGCACCGGGTGTCCGACAGGATGCCGAGGGATGAAAGGTGCTGGGGAAGGAGTGGGGACGCAATGGGGGAGGAGAGGCTGGAGAAACCGAAACCGGGACTGGAGAAACCACGGCGAAACCTCCTGCAAGCGCCGCAGGGTGTGCCGGGCACAGCCGATACCCCGCTGACACTTGGGGCTCATAAAAACTCAGCTGGTCCCAGCTGCCAAGCATGGGTGCAGGCACCCATGGATGCACTCTGCCCCATGGCGGTACGGGGACTCTGCTCTGCACGGGGCTGAGCCGCGATTTGGGCTGAGCCAGGGACCATGGCGGTCACGTGTGACCGTGGTGGAGCCGTTGGCGTGTCCCCCCGTACCGGCCACCCCTCTTACAGGGGTGATGCCTGCGGTGACCCCCGGGCTCCATAGACCCTCGCTGGGTGTTTGCCCTCTCGGTGCTGCTCCCGGTGCGAAGGAAGAGCGGGTATCACCGAAAGTGCTGAGCACCACAGCCGGGATCGGAGGCAGACCTGAGCTCTGACCCATTTCCAGCACCCCAGAGAGGAAATCCGGGGTCCAAAGGGCGCTGCAGCATGGCTGCCAAGGGCAAAGCAAAACCTGCCCTTGAACGGGGAGCAGCCGGTGCTGCGGTGAGGGCAGGGGGCTGCCTCGCCGGCCCGTGCCCCCCGGCACGATGCTCGTGGCTGGGGAGGGTAGGGAGGCTGAAGCACCAGCAATGGAGCAGGGCATGGGGTGGGCGCTGTGGGGTGGCTGCCACGGCAGCAGGACGTGGGGTAAGCGTGGGGTGGGGGGGGTCTGCGCTTTGGAGCATGCCGGGATGGGCACAGCGAGCCCCTCATCCTGCTCCCCGAAAGCCGTCCCCTCCCTAACACTTGCCATGCGCATGGCCCAGCTGGGATGGGGCGATGGCAGAGGACAGCCCTGTACCGTGGGGACATTGTAGGGGCTGACACGACACACGGGGGCTCCTGCACCTCGGCCTCCTCGGGACCTGGGTGCTCAGTGCCACACGTGTCCCCATGCTGTCCTGCAGCAATGCCCCATGCCACGTGTGTCCCCATGCTGTCCTGCAGCCGTTCCCACCCAGATGGGGAACAGGACACACCCAGCATGAAGTCCATGCTCTCCAGAAAGCCCCCGGCTCGGGGCTGTGTCCCTGATGGCTGTGCCCTGTCCCTGCAGGTGCTGTCAATGGCGACGATGACGATGCAGCTGGGTGGGCTGATACTGGCCGTGCTGGGCTGGCTGGGCTCCATCCTCACCTGCGCGCTGCCCATGTGGAAGGTGACGGCCTTCATCGGCTCCAACATCGTGGTGGCCCAGGTCTTCTGGGAAGGGCTGTGGATGAACTGTGTGTACGAAAGCACGGGGCAGATGCAGTGCAAGGTCTACGACTCCCTGCTGGAGCTCACCTCTGACCTGCAAGTGGCTCGCGCCTTGGTGATCACCTCCATCTTCGTGGCCTTCTTYGCCTTCCTCACCGCCATCTCGGGTGCGGACTGCACCCGTTGTGTGGATGACAAGAGCACCAAGACCAGGATCTCCATCGTGGCAGGTGCCATCTTCGTCCTGGCCAGCATCATGCTGCTCATACCTGTCTCCTGGTCTGCTAACAGCATCGTCAGCAACTTCTACAACCCCATGGTGCCCGAGGCCCTCAAGAGAGAGCTGGGAGCTGCCCTCTACATCGGCTGGGCCTCCAGTGCCCTCCAGCTTTTTGGGGGGGGCATTCTGTGCTGCTCAGGACCCCCGTCCCAGCAAGACCCCTACCCCAAGAATTACAGAGCGGTGAAAACCTGCAGCCCGATGGGCTACCCCATGAAAGACTATGTGTGAGCCACTGCACCCGGGTGCCAGCCCAAAGGAGAGCACCACCGTCTCCGTCCTCCCTCCACGTGCCACTCCCCTGCCCACGCGCTGCCTCCTCCTGCCCATCCCCACGCTGGCTGCACCCCTGGCACCGTCCTCCCATGTGTGCCCTTCCCCGGTGTGCAGGGGCTGCGCTCGCGATGGACTATAAACATCTTGGTGCCACCGAAGCTGCCTGGGCTCATTGCGAAGCGGCGCGGTGGGGGGGAGGACGGTGACGTGTCCTTCGGGTGGACTGCTGCCAACTTGGGGGCTGCTGCCCCAGCGCCTGGCACGTCCCCATGTCCCCACGAGGATGCGGCGGTAGCCAGCCAGGGCGCTCCCTGCACATCCCCCAGCGGGGAAACTGAGGCAGGGAGAGGGTGTCGAGAGCCAAGAGGGGCACGGGGGGACACCAGGCTCCCAGAGCTCAGTCCTTTGAGCCCCCAGGGACTGGGAGGGGACCCCAGAGAAAGGCCAAATCCCCCCTCGTCGGCCCCTGGCCACCCRCCCCTGCCCACACCAGAGGGTCCGCAGCCCCACTGCTCTGGGAACAACGCACGGCAGGCAGGCAGCGGAGGCAAGGGGTTTATTCAACAGCCAAGTGCAGGGATGGGGAGAGCCACGACCCCCAACTGCCCAGGGGACAATGCTGGGGACGAAGTGGGGGAGAAGGGAGGAGGGCAGCTACCCACGATGGGCRCGGGGACCCCAAGACCTGCAGGGGCAATGTGGAGGGGTGACAAGAGCCATGGGGAGGGCGAACGTGGGAGATGCGGGATGCCCYGGGTTGGGACAGGGACAGACACAGCCACCACCTCCCGCCGGGGAAGAGCTCCAGGGGGACGTAAGTAACCTGTTCCCCAGGGCCATGGGAACGGGACGAGCAGGAACAGGTCTGGGGGAAGAGAAAAGGAAAAAAGGAAATATCCCAGCAAGAGATTTGGGTAAAAAACTTCCCAAGGGAGCGGTGGAGGAGGAAGAGTGGAGGCAGCATGGCAAGGGGCTTGGGGAACAGGCTGGGCAGGCGATGCTGGGCGGCTCCTGGGTGGGGAGCAGCCACCGGCTCCTGAAGTCCCTTCCAGCCTCATTTCCCACCGAGATCGTTAACTACAAAGCTGTAGGAAAATGAGAGACTTAAGCAGCTGTTGTGGGATGAAAGGACGATGTGACGCTTGGAAATCTTCCTCGGCTGGGTGCCATGTTGGCACAGCGGCTCCTGGTTTGGATGTGGAGGTCTCCCTCACCTCAGGGTGTGCTGGGTTAACTCCTGGGGAGGATACGGTTGGGACACCACAGGACGTGGCGATGGGGACCCACCTCCAATAGTCCCCAGGTAAAGATCACGGAGGTCTGGGGTGGGGAAGATGAAGAAGGATCCAGATTTTGACCATGAGGGCTGAGAGGTGGGCATGGAGGGGAGAAGACATCCCAGACAGGAGATGGCTCTGAACAGCCAGGTGGGTCTGCGAGATGTCATGGCAAAGACAGAGGTGTTGGGGACAGTACCCAAATGCCAGAGCTATGGGTGGTGCCCAGGAGACCCCGGTGAAACCAGGAGACCCTCCCCACGCTGAGGAGCGGGCAAGGTCCCCAGGGCCCAGACCTCGGCGGGGAAGGAGCTGGGGAAGGGAATGGGGATGCTCCCCAAAAGCGTTGTCACCCCCCAGCAGCCGCCCTGCTCCGGGAGGGGGTCGCTGGGCTGGGTTTTACAAGGGGCCAAGTGCTCACTGCCCCCCTCCCCAGAGCCGCGTCGGCTCTCAGCCCTCCTGGAGGGGGGGCACGGGGCATTTCCGATAGACGTAGACCACCCCGGAGATGTAGCCGGTGCCCTGGGTGCTCTCCTCCTCGGAGGTGGCCCTCTCCCAGCGCTCCACCTCCTGGGCCAGGACCTTCTGCCAGGCTCCCTGCCTCTCCAGCCTCTCCAGCGCTGCCTCCAGCTCCGCCTTGTACCGCAGGTTCGAGGGGTTGCTCCTCGTCGTCAGGCAGAGGAAGCCTCCTGCCGGGAGAGGGGACGGGTGACACCGACGCCGGGTGTCCCCCGCTGGGGATGGCATCCCCTTGGAAAGTAGGGGGGGGGGCAAGGGGAGGCAGTGAGACCCTGCTGGGCGTCATCCAGCGGGCAGGGGACGGGCAGGGGACGGGCAGGGGACGGGCAGGCCGTCACACCTGAGCACAGGCTGTCACGCACCAGCAGTGCCACCGTCACCTCCCGCCGCGTCCCCCTGCCTGAACCCTGCCCAGGGACCCGGGGGCCATTGCAGGTCCCTGCCTGTACCTGGCAGCAGGGACAAGGCCACGTCCCGGCTGTGCCGCAGGGCCAGCGCCCAGCCGGGGACCCACGTCCGCCGGGACCCRCTGTCCCCGTCCCGCCAGCCCGGGGGGTCCCGGCGGGGAGGGGACAGCGGGGGACACCCCCTCACCCGGCTTGGTGACGCGCAGCAGCTCCGGCACGGCCGCGCTCGGCACCTGCCCCTCGCCCAGGGCCCCCACCACCGTCACGGCGTCGTAGTGCTCTGCGGGGACACGCGTGGCGTCACCGGGGGGACCCTCCGGGGCAGCATCCCCGCCCCCGCCGGTGCCGGCCCGTTACCTGCGGGCGCGGGCAGGGGCTCCCGGCCCAGGACGCACCGCCGCAGCTGCCGGTAGAGGCCGGTGCTCCGCGCCCGCTCCAGCATCCCCGCGCTGCCGTCGACGCCGTGCAGGCAGCGGAAGCCGCGGCGGTGGAGCTGCGGGGACAGACGGCACCGTTAGCCCCCCGCCCCGCCACGCGTGTCCCCGCCCCCGTCCCGCCCCGGTACCTCCCGCGCTACGAGCCCGGTGCCACAGGCCACGTCGAGCAGCCGCGCCCCGGCGGGCGGCGCGGGGAAGGCGAAGGCGAGCGAAGCGGCGGCCAGGTGCGGTGCCCGGTACTCCAGCGCCGCCACATCCTGCGGGGACACGGCGGTCAGCGGCGCCGGGGAGCGGAGCGGAACGGCCCCGGTCCCCCCGGTTCCCCCGGCCCCGGTACCTCCTCGTAGCGGGCGGCCCAGCCGTCGTACAGCCGCAGGCGCTCGGGCAGCGCCGCGCCGCCGTGCGCCGCCGCCACCCGCTCCCGCACCCCCGCCGGCAGCCGCATCCCCCGCCGCGCCGCCGCCCCGCCGCGGATACGCCCCCCCGCGCCCCGTTGGCTCCGCGCCCTCCACCGCCCCGGTCACGCCCCCCCGCGCCCCATTGGCCGCCGGACCTGCGCCGCCATCCCGCTCCGTTAGGGGGGACGGCGAGCCGGGCGCGACCAAGTGCGCCGGAGGGGGGGAAGGACCAAGTGGGCCGGGTGTGACCAAGTGCCCCAAGGGGCCACAAAGTGCCCCGAGGGGCTGGCACCAAGTGCCCCGGGGGGGTGACCAAGTGTGCTGGGTGGGGTGACACCAAGTGTCACCAAGGGGTGACCAAGTGTCCAGGGATGGTGACACCAAGTGCCCTGGGAGAGCTGGCACCGAGTGCCCCAGGGCCACCGGGGCCCGGGACACCCTGCAGTGTCCCCCGTCCCCGTCCCACCCTGAAGATCTGCTGCTCTGTCCCTTGTAGGGGTCAGTCCCCCTCGCGTCACTGATGTCCCAGGCACGGTGACTGCTCCCTGGACAGGTCACCTCCTGCCCGGCCCCACGTGTCCCTGATGCTGYGCTGTCACCTCCACGCCTGCATCCTCATCTTCTTCTGCCTCTCAGACCCATCGCCCAGTGGGGAGCGAGTGGTGACCACGCTCCTCTGCCACACCTGAACCCATCCTGTCCCACCACGTGTCGAGGTGACATCCTCATGCTGAGCCSCTCTCCCAGCCCCCGGGGAAGAGGGCACCCACCCCCGGGGCAGGTCCTTCATGTCCTGACGGGTCCACCCATCTCCCATGGGGTGGTCATTCTGCGCTGCCCCTTGCCCATGGACAAGGTGTGTAGCAGCAGGCAGAGCTTGGGGACAGAGGACAGGAGCGTGGCTGTGAAGAAGGTAGAACACCTTGGCTATATCAAGTTTGGGTTTTGCTCACAGCAAGCAGGACGAGAAACGTCACTGAATGCCAACACGATGCACAAGGAGGTGGTAAGATGCCTTCTCCCTTAATCCAGGTGCCCAGCATTTGTAATGTACCATATCCAGCTGATTAACGAGAGACGTTCGTTAGCTCTTGGGTAGAAAGGACCCCAACTGGAGGTGCTCTCCATGGGAGGTCGCGTGCCTGTTGCTCGGTGGGAGTGACTCTTGTCTTCTGCTAGACCAGCCGTTGGTGTTCATAGTGGAGGATGTGGGACAAGCTCTGGCTTGTGGGACCACCCTCAACTGTTGTGACCCATCCCTTGACTTCTGGCTTTTTCCAGGAGCAAAGYAGACAAATCCAGCTGCTAATTAACGATGGAAAGAAAATGGGGGTGCTCTGAAGGAGCCGGTGGCTGCCCCGAGGCCGCGCTGCTGGCTCTCGTCACCTCCTGCTCGGCAGCTCGGGTAGCTTGCTGATGCTTCTCCGTTGTCCCYGCGTCCTCCTGGCCACCACCCCGGTGGTGGCCGCTTCACCTCCATCCAGCTGCTCTGGGAGCCCCGTGGGGACCTGCCCACGGTCACGCGTGGGGGCTGGCTCTGCCCCTCGGCCGGGCAGTGCTGGCCGGGGGCCTCGAGAGGGAGCCCTCCGCCCGCGCTCGGCCACCGCCGGCGTGGCACTGCCCCGCGCCCGCCGCGACCCCCGGCACCCCCGGCGGGCTCGGCCCCGGCCGCCGCGCTGGCTCCCGGCGAGCAGCAGCGCGGTGTCACCGCCGGTGACATCCTCGGAGCATCCCTCGGGGGGTGGCGGAGGGGACGCGTGGGGCTGGGGCGGGCGGCGAGGGGTCAGACCCACGAGAGCAGGGCTCTTCCCCACCCACGCCAAGGACACACGGACGGCTCCTGGACGGGGTCCACGGGGGGCTGCAGCCCTGCGACATCKCCTGCCGCCGCACACAGGCACTTGGTCCCCTCTGCAGCCACCGGCACGGGTCCGATCCTGCCCCCCGAGCTCTGCACCTCCTTCCCCGGCACTGCGGTGACCACTGTGGCTTTGTGTCCGGGCCTCTAATAGCGGCTTTCACACTCCCAACGTGGTTTCCACCACTAATTGAAGCCTGACCGTCTTTTACAAGATAAACCAGAGGCAGGGTACGCCCCAGCATCCCTCCACCGGCTCCACTGCCCTCCAGGCTGTAGTTGGGTTGTGCCTTCCCCGAGCCTCGACCTGCACAGATCCAGTCTCAAATTAGCCGGTGCTTTTCCAAACATCGCCTTCCCGGGGCTGGCTCACTCCGCTGTGCCGCGCGCAGCTGTGCAAACAGCTTTGCTCCGCGTCACGGTGCCTTGGGGCTGGCTTGGACCCAGCGCCAGGCAGCCGGGGTTTGGACCAGACCCGGTGCCAACGTCGGAGGACCCAGGCTGTCCCCTGAGGATGCACGGCAGGACAGTGGAGACCCCCACAAGGGGTGGCAACAGGTTGCGGCAGGTTGGAGCTTCCCCATGGCCGGTGCCGATGCCGAGGCTGGACTTTGTCCCGGCACGTGGCCTGGCACTGGAGGGCTCCCACTCAGGCACGTGCTGTCCTGCTGCTGTGGTGCAGTTCCTTGGGGTGCTGTCCTTGTCCCCTGCCTGGGGACAGGGGGTCTGGCTGTGCCCTGGCTGTGCTGGCTGCATGGGGCGCATCGCCCTGTCCTGCTGGGACCCTGGAGCTGGGGCTGGCCCGCTGCGGTGGGGTGTCCCCATCACTCCTCCACGGCGAGGCTGGGGGGACGTGTGTCCCCGAGGCAGGGGCTTGGCTGGCTATCCCGAGCCCACAGACCTCTGGCATGACCTCTCCTGCCCTCCCTCACCAAGAGGCAGGTGCAGGGGTGGAAGGGCAGCTTAGTTGGGTCCCCTGCCCTTGAACCTGCCACTGAGCTGGGACAGATGATGGGAAAGACCAGGTCTAAACTGGGTTTGGATTCTCTGCGGGGCCAGGCATCCAGGCTGCACTCTTCCAGTTCTAGCAATGTCATCCGCTCCTAAGCTGTTTGCAGGTCCCACATCTGAGCCAGTCCCGGACCCCTGGGTAACGTGTGCGGTGGCAGTTGATGCACTGGGTAGGTGGGCTTGCATTTCCAAAGACCAGTACAGGGCAGCCCTGGCATGGCCTTGGCTCTCAGGGTGGGACTAACGCTGTCCCCCGGACAAACTGATGCTGGAGGGAAGTCCCTAAGCCTTTCCATCGCGATGGAGCCATGGGATGCCCGGTGCCACGGCTGCACATACCCCAGGGGCTTGCTGGGTTGCTCATGCAGCCGTGCATGAGCCCAGTGGCATCAGTTAGTGATGGACAGACGGTCCCCGGCAAGAGCACAGAGGAAGGTGTGTGCACAAGGCTTGTGCTTTTGTGGGCACCCCAACAGGTCCAGGTGGTTTGAGATGATATCCATCAGCACTCAGCTGAGAGCTTGAGGCTGGTGGGACCCGCATGGTGGTTTGGGCCCAGGGATGGCAAAGGACTGCTGCAGCTGAGGGAGTGCAGTCACACACATGCCCCTGTGTCCCAGGCCATCAGCAGCCAYAATGGTTGTGCTTGTGGGGTGAGGGATGGAACGCGGGCTGGAGGCTGCAGTGAGCATCCCTGTTAGCGCCCGGTGCGTTCTGCTCCTTCTCCGAGTGGCTCCTGCCGGCATCGGCTGCTGGGAGTTCGCAGGAGCTGCAGCCCAGCTGCCCCCCTGCCAGGGCTGCCTTGACACCCACATCCATCTCCAGTTTATGGAGCAGTCAAACCCCTTCATCTCGTACTTTGCCAGCCCTCCCAGGTGCCTTCCCTCTGCTTCCTCCACCCCAGCACCACAGCTTGGTGCATTGCCCTGCCCCGGACGTGCTCTGCCCCACAGAGCCCCATTGGGACAAGGGCCCTGCAGGTCCTGGGTACCACGATGGCCAAAAGAACACCCCAGAGCAGCATGATGCTGCCTTCATCAGCAGCTGAGAGTCCAGCTTCTCCGTGTAGCCTTCAGACATGACGAACAGGCAGGAAGGATGTTCTGCAGGGGCTGGGGCATGCTGCGTGGGCTGCGTGGGCTGCGTGGGCAGTTCTGTGCTGCTCGGGGGTTTGCACATGCTTCTCTGGTGCAAATATTCGCACTCATGGGTGCTCAGAGCCTGGCACTTGGGTGTTTTCCAGCCCCTAGGTCCAGCCGTGGGGTGGAGGTGTTCCCTGGGGTTGGGCAGGGCGACAGATGCTCGATGGTGCCAGCTGGGGACTTGGCAGCTTCTGGCCCAGGGGACTTTGGTGACAGTCACCATGGTCTCGCTGACTGTCACCAAAGGGTGTCAGTGTCACGGGCTGCATGTTTCATCTCCGTACCCCCTCCCTTCTCCACCTCCTTGGTGGTGCAGGGAGGATGCCAGAGCCAGGGAATGTCCTCAGGGCACCCCAAGGCAGGCACAGYTCTGGGAAGGGACTCTGAGCTCTCTGCTGCACATCCCGTAGGGCGCTTGAGCCCCACATGATGCAGGACTTGCCCTGCTGAAGTGGGGTGCTCTGTGGCTCACCCCATGGTGCAGAGTTGGGCCACGAGCAGGGCAGGGCAGGAAAACCCCATGGGGTGCCGGCCAGGTGGGACCTGGAGAGCCCCTGTGGGGAGGCAGAGGCAGGMGGGTGCATCTCCCCGCAGCCGAGGAGGTGGCAGACAGCAGGACGGACGGGGTGGCTGGTGGGGTGTCACACGTCAGCGCTGCCGCAGGCTGGGACAGCTCCGTGCTTGCATGCCTGGAGGACGCAGCATTTTCCTTTCACAGCGTCCAAACGTGGCCAGAGTCCATCAGCCCCTGAACTGTCCAGTCCTTCCCTAAAAACCCAGCCCACTGGTGTCTAGGGACATGTGGATTTTGCCCCCTAACACACACCACTCAACACCACGAGCCCCCCCGGATCGCTGGGCTCCTGCCCGACTTCTCAGTTCGTAAATCCAAGAGTTGCTGTGATTGATGGCAGCCAGGGCTGCTGTCACTAAACCATCCGCACCGGCCCCTGACGCCCACATGGCTCATGACCAGGTAGCAAGAAGAGGCTGAGATATAAATCAGCAAGGCACGGCGCAGAGCTGGCCGGAGATCAGACCGGCGGAGCAGGCAGGCAGACTGGGGGAGCAGCTCAAATAGCTGATTCATGACTGCTCGCATGGCTGGGAAGGGTTGTCCTTCCGCCAGTGAGCCACGCTGCCCCCGCCACATGCAGCCCCCGGGGACCTGATATGGTCCCCGGCCGTGGCCTGCCACCCTGCAGGGCTCTGACCACAGCTGCTCTCCAGGGCCCATGTGCAGCAGGACTTCTGCGCCACGCCAAGCACATCCCCGGGCCACGGTGCTCCTACATCAGCCCTGGCCTCTGTACATGTGTCACCTGCATCCCGTCCTATCTGCACCCACAAGACCTGGTGATCCCACCCCTTCTGCACCCCCAATGCATGGTGCTCCCTCCCACCCCTCCTGCACCCCCAATATGCGGTGCTCCCACTCTTCCTGCACCCCCAGTGCATGATGCTCCATCCCCCGTGCATCCCCAGTGCACAGTGCTCCATCCCCCCTGTCCCCCCCCCAGTGCACGGTGCTCCCATCCCTCCTGCACCCCTGGGGCAGAGCAATCCCACCTCAGTACATCATGGGGGCACAGTGTTCCCACACTGGTGGCATTCCCATTTCTCACTGTCCCCATTCCGAACACCAGCAGCTCTGCTCACAACACGCACCCCCCTTCTGCAGCTCTTGCCTGAGTGCACCCGCTGCCCGGCTCAACCTCCTCCTCACCCCCGAGCAGCCCCGCACAGACCATGTCCACACCCCAGGCCATGGACTTCACTCCCATGCCTGCCCCAGCTGCACTTTCCCCCTTCCCCCTTGCTCCCCATTGCCATCTGCTCTTTCCCTGACCAGGGACTTCCACTTCCCACCCTGGCCACGTCCAACACACCTTGAGAGCCGGCTCCCTCAGCTCAGCTCCCACCCACACCCATACAACCCCTGCCTGCTCCGTCACACCCCATCACATCCCGTACCCGTTTCCCCTCCCTTGCAGCCCTTCCCACAACCAGSCATCCCACGCCACCACCACCCCCCTGCTCCCACGCCCACAGGCAGTGCCATCGCACGGTGAACACCTCGGCAGACCTCAGCCCCGTGACTCACCRTCCCTCGTGGGACAGCACCCTCGTGACTCCGTGTCCCTCCCCAGGCACACCCCAGGAGCTCCCCGTTCCTGCCCTGAGATGCAGCGTGACTCGCTGATCACATCCCTGTGTAAATCCCGGGGCGCGTCCCTGGGACTCCAGGCAGGGCTGCAGACCACATCCCCACGGCTGGTGCAAATCCCCCTGACCACCTCTCCTGCCATCAGCCTGACTGCCCAGATTGCACCCATGAGACTCAGCCCAGCTCCAAGTTCTCATCCCCGTGGCTCCCCGGGTCAAATCCCCTGCRGTTTGCCCGTGTATCCTGGGAAGTGACTGCCACCTCCTGGGAAGCATCAGGGACAGGTTGGATGAGATCCAGGGGGTGGAAGCTGGGGTCAATACAGTTTAGCTCAAGGTGCAAACTTTCACTGGAGCAGGAATTAATGAGTGGATTAGTGGTCATAAACAAACAAAGGATTTCTTGTGACTTGTAAGAGATGACTCAGTGCTTTCTGTGAGGCTGGGKGTAGCCCAAGCAAGACAGTGTGGTGAGCCCTGGGTAGTCTGGACCTTATCTGTTGAGGTCCATCTTGATGATCCTAAAGCACTTCTGGACATTTGCTGAGGTCAAGCCATCTCAGCTCTGTCTACACCGGGACTTAGGTGGCATTTGGGTATCTGGATGTTAAAAAGCAATTTGTAATTCCCTCCACCAGCACCTAACTCTACAGATATTCAGGAAGGAGGATGGGCTGCTGTACCCAATTTCCCCTATTTATTTTATCCTCAGGCTTTTGCATTACCTCCTGGAGTCCAGGTCTTCCTTTTGCAGGGGCACCTGTGGATCCCAGCTCTGCTGTGAGCCCAGCAGCTCGCCTTTGGTGGGAGGGACGGAGGATCCCTCGGTTGCTTCACCCCCTGCCCATCCTGCCCAAATGAGGATTGTGGGGTTCCCTTGGGGAGTGGAGCCAAATAGGTCAAACCATTATTTTTCTCTTGAATTGAGCTGAACCTGAGCTGAGCTTTGCCAATTCCAACTGGAAGCAAATCACCAGACATGGACCGTGTAACGCGTTCAGGGAAAGCATGCACAGAAGATAGAGAAAGAAGTGGCTTTGAGTCTAGGTTGACCAGCAGAGAGCAATGGGCTGAGAAGGTGACAACGGTTTGGGTGATGGTGACCATGGACCAAGAGTTCATCCGTCCTAGAGCTTGATGACATGTTCTCTTGTGGTTGAAACGATGTCAACCAAGCACTCCKGGCTGTTGAGTCTTCCGTCCCTTTGCCGGAGGATTTCAGCTTTGGAGGATTTTGCCGGAGGATTGCATCTTTGGATTTCCTGGCTTGAGCTGCTTGTCTGAATGCTCTCCAACCCGTGTTGATCCAAATGACCCGGTTAGGCAGTCTAGTGGTGGGTCTATCCTAATTCACAGTTGCAGCTGGAAGAGGATGTGCAATTAACGTCTTGGAAAAGGAAGGAGGGAGAGCAGCAAAACGAAGACTACGGACTGAGAACTGCTATGTAATATCTCCCGGGAAGCATGTGTGAGGGAGGATACCACAGAGCAGCTGACTGGTCCTTCAGAAACGGCTTTAGGGGAGTAAGTTCAGAGAGAGGCTAGGAATCTGGCAAAATGGAAATCTCTGCAATTATCTCAAGAACAAGGAGGAGGGGCCCAGACAGCGGAAATGACATTAAATCATTAGAGATGGGGTAACGTGAGTGCATGGGCAGATGCAGCATGACCTAGTGGAGATGGCTGATGTACTTTCAAGGGTCTGCAGGGAAGGTGAAGGTGGTTCCTGGTGGTCCCAGTGGTCCTGGGGAGGTGTGACCACGGCTGGCTCTGGGATGGCTGGTTGGTTACTTTCCTTTTCTGCTTTGGCGTTGGGTGGGGAGCAGAGCAGATGTCCTCCTGGACAACCCTAGGGTGGGCTGGAGGTCTGGGTAAAGGGTGTGCGGATAAACTCTGTAGTTTCCAAAGCCTGATGATGGGCTTTCGTCTTATGGCACTTCGAACACTGGCTGAAGAAATCTCGTCTGTGGATTATCTTTGAGAACAAGTAAACTAGGAGCTCACGTGGGTTCAAAGGGGRGGTTCAGCTCAAGTTCATGGAAGAAAAATCCACCAGGGATTATCACATAAAAGGGCTCAGCTCTGGCTCAGGAGGTCCATRAACTGCAAACTGCCGTAAGCTGGGAAAGCATTTGAGGATGTGTCACCCTGTGTGGGTCCTGTGTTTCTGCTGTTCCCCTCTGCTGGTGGTGATGTAGAGGGATGCACGGTGCCTTGGGGCACTGCACCCACCTTTCAGCGCAGGGGGAAGGCAGCGAACCTCCTTCTGCAGCAAGTGAAAAGGCATGTGGAAAAGGCAGGTGTCCAATCCTTAAGTGCAGGAAGGCGTCTGATGCTGTTTCAGACTGGTCAGCAGGGAGCATGAATCACCTGGGACTATTATAACCTGTGTGCAGATGTGGTTCCCAAAGAGCAATCCTCAACGCCCTTGAATGAAGACCATGCATGCTCTGCTGGTAGGACTGGGATTTAGGGGTTGAGATGGCAGCAGTGAAGTACCAGTGTCGGAGGAGACTTCTGTGCCCAAAGCCCTAGGAGAGTCCCTCCAGGTTTATCCTATCCCTGCTTTTGAGGGCTGGTCTCTTGCAGCCCACTAGACATCACGTGCTCGGCCAAGCCAGAGACAGCCTTCCTCTTCCAGACTGAGCCGTACTCATGTCTGCTCTCCGCTGGAGCAGTCCTGCCACGAGGTTGAGGCAGGGAGGTCACTCCTTGGTGCCACAGCCAGGTGACCTTCACCAGGTCTGGTCTGCAAGCAGTGAATCTCCGGCTGGCACAGCAGGCCATGGAGGAGGATGTCTGGTCTGGGGTTCACCACGGGGTGTCCGTGATGGACAGCAGAGCTTAACGTGCGTTGGCTCTGGGACAGAAACGACGGCACAGTTGCATGGAAGAGACCTCAGGAGGTCCCCCGTCCAACCTCTACTACTGCCAACACCAGAGACCAGCCCAATGCCCGGTCCCGTGCTGGGGCTTGGTGGGCTGTGGGCAGCCCCCCCAAACACAGGAGCAGTGAACTGCTCTGCGGGGGTGTCCCGGCTCCTGGCTGGGACGGGAGGAAGCACAAGGGCTCTGCAGCTCCTGCTTTGGACCTCTCTCCTACAGTCCCCGTGGGCTGCGGAGGAGCCTGGTCCCTTCCTGGGCTGTGGGTCAGCAGACAAACCAGGTGTTGGGGATGTGAGGGAGTGTCTGAACCTGCCCCAAGGTGGGAAGGTGGCTGGGCTTTGTGTGCTTGCAACTCGCTGGGAGCCATGCTTCACCTCCGTGTGGATGGAGCTCAGTGCTTCACCTCAGGGCACCCTGCACACGCTGGCTGCTCACCACCAGGTCCCAAAGCGTTGGCCATACGTGGGGGTCCTCGCTGTGACCCACTGCTCCCCTGTCAGGCACGCAGATACACACGCAGCCCCGGATACTTGCAAGCACAGATGCTCTGGGTGATGCCAGATCTTCTGTGTTTCTTGGCCCTTGGTTCCTCGGCCATCTCTCCAGGTATGTAACTATCCCAGTTATTTCCTGCTGTACTGAAAAAAAAARAAAAAAAAAAAAAATTAAATAATGCAACCCTTCCCCCTGTTTGATATAAATACACACTGCAGCTGCCCAGCACCCTGGCTGGACAAGCAGCATTGCAGACGGATTGCGTCTCCCGGCAGCGCAGCCAGCACCCCCGTGCCCTGCTTGTTCCCTTTGGCAAGGGGAGCAGAAGGGGCTGCCACGGTCATGGCCCGGGCCCAGCTCCCATCACAGCTGGAGTGATCTATGGTCTGCTTTCCTCCTCCTGACAAACACATCCTGGGACGGTGTGCTTCTGCACCGAGCGGAGAGAGGGGAGCTTGCGGCCGTCTGGGGCCGATGGTGCCCGGTGGAGCTGCCCCGTCCCCTTGCAGGGGCTCGTGGGCAGAGAGGGGCAGCCTGCTACCAATCCTGGGAGCCTGGGGAGTCAGGGGTGAGGAGAGATCCCCCTCCTCAATGTATTTTCCCAGGGACTAGTTGATGTTTTCTGTCCCGTGATAAGAGAGTGCCAGGGGTCCAATGTCCCAGGATTACACCCCATAATYCCAAATTTGCAGCCCCCTTGCTGCCCTCTTCCCAGGCTGGTCTGACAGGTGCTTCCCAGCCCAGAAACCTGCCCAGGCAGGGAAACCCACCAGCTCTCTGCAGGGGTCTGCCACTGCCAGGACGGGGGTGACAGGCTGTGCAAGGGTGCACATTGCTCCAGGACCTTTGCTACGTGGGTGCTGCGCTGGAGTGTGGGACCGGTGGTCACGGATGCACGGAGCTGAACGCTGTTGTAAGTGCACAAAACCACTGGTGACGTACGGCTCAGGGCAATGCATCCACAGCAGATGCTCTGCTCCTCTCGGAGCAAAGTCAGCGAGTGGATTTGCTGTCCCTGGGCTTTGTCCCTGATTGCCCTCTGCAAGGGTGACTGGTATTGGTGGGGGAATGGGTTAGTGATGGGACACAGCAGTGGGACTGTGGTGGAGAGCGAGACCTGGTGACCTGATGGCCACCGGCGCTGCTGGTATTTTGAGCTCTCTGATGGAGCCGTGGGTGGGAGCAGCCTGTTTCCCCACGGCCCTGTCAGACATCCATCCCGGCTTGAGGCAACAGGAAGGCCAAGACAGGCTCGAGCTCAGGGCTGCGTCCCTGGGCACTTCGAGGCTGAGGTCAGGGTGGAGGACAGGGTCTCTCCTCCATGTGCCTCCAGCTCCCACCCCCAACCGCTCGCCCCCTTGCTCCTGCTTGCTCCTTGCTGACAGCGGGGCTYAGCACCCTGCCTCTCCCCGGCTTGGCCCTCGGCCTCCCGCTTGTGCAGAAGGAGGAGCAGCGATTTTTACAGTTACAGGGTGCAACCCGGAAGAGGGAGTTGCCTTGGGTCACCCCGCCATGGCCAGAGCCATGAAGCACCAGGGATGTGTCTTGTCAGGGCTCAGACTCCAGGACTGCAGCCGGTTTTGCAAAAAAATCCCAGTTGTTAATTAAATAAGTGAGGTCCTGGGCACCATTTGCAGCCCTGCCATGAGGGGCAATGCCCCCGGGGTTCCTGCAGACACCCTGCCCAGCTCTGCCCTGGCTGCCCACCTCCACYGGGTCTGTGTCCCAGAGCATGGTGGGGGATTCGGACTGGTGCTGGCCCCATGGCATCTCAGACCCCTCTTTTCCCCACCCTATGGGGGCCAGTGGGCATAGCCCCCAGGGTGGGGTGGGATGCTCTCCTGGCCCCCAGGCTGGCAGTGCTCTGCAGAGGTTGGATATCATAAGGAGCTCCACAAAAGCATCCCTGGGTGCCACCAGCCCCATCCGACTGTGGGCACGACCCTCTGCCCTGGCTCCTGCCGAGGGAGAGCTCTCTGGGGCTGTGCCCGGCAGGCAGCGGACGGTGCCCGGGGCCATATGTGTGTGGCAGGTCTTTTGTTATTTTGTCTGCTCTTTTCCCGGGCTGAGAGCAAGCAAACCATGGTTTGAATTCCAGTTTCACTGTAATTATTCTGTTATCTCTCCGCCAGGGTCTGGTTTCACTCATGCTTTTGGTCGCTGTCTGCCGTGAATGGATGTCTCCATTAGCAAGGGCTGTTCCAAAGCTTTCCCTGTCTCTGCCCTTTTCCACTTCCCGCRCTGCCCTTGCAGACCTCCATGCTCCCCTCGGCCCTGAGCCCGAAGCCCCTGCAGCGTGGGCAGGGCAAAGGCTCCCAGGGAGCACGGCACCTGCAAACCTGGACCTACCACGAGGGCAAGCGCTCCCACCAGCCACCTGTCCCCTCAGCAAGGCACGGGTCCTTTTTGGCCAGGAGACTGGCCAGGGTGATGTAGCAGGATCATGGAGGTGAGGAGGAGGAGGGGAGCAGCAGGGAAGAGGCGGCAGGGGCTGCACTGTTCCCCGCCCCGCACAGTCTGGTACCCTCGGCTTGCTGGGGTGCAGCAGGAGAACCACAGGTAATGGGTACCGGTTGCAATACAGGGAATCGTCGTTAGAATTTTTCCTGATGGAAATTTTTTCCCCCGTGAGGGTGGTCAAACATGGGAACGAGGGCCCAGAGAGGTGGTGGGACGTCCGCTCTTGGAGATGTTCAGAACTTGGCTGGACATGGCCCCAGCCAACCTCATCACATTGGACCTGCTGTGCTGGCGGGAGCGGGGCTGGACTGGATGCCTCCACAGGACCCTTCCAACCTCAGTTACTCATTTATTTTCTGATAGTGTACAGGGACACTTCCCCAGCCAGGTGACAGTCATTCCTGAGGGGCTGAAGGCACAGAGAGATGGCACCACCAGGGGCTGTCAGAGAAGGGGCAAACCATGAAGGAAGTTTGCAGAAAAGGGGTGGAGAAGATGCAGGATGGGGGCTGCTCCCCGAGCGTGTCCCAGGACCCTGACCTCACTACTGAGCCCTGGGCTGTTCATTGCAGCCTCTGGTTAAAGCTGATTTTCCAGTGTACTTGTCCTGGCTCCAGCACCTGATCTGACACCAGGATGGTCCTGACCTGCCAGCATTGCTGTGCTGATGGAGCTGCACGTCCTCTCCCGGGTACCAAAGCCGGTCATGGTGGGCTGCTCCTGGACAGGGTGCCTCTGAGCATGAGCCTGCACCCTGGGGATGGTCCTGCTGCCCCATCACGGTGCAAACTCGTCTTTCCTCACTGTCCTCTCCAGCTCTGAGGGCCACTCTCCAGAGTTCAGTTTCCCAGACCCTTCAGAGGATGTCCCCCATGGACCAGCTGTGGGATCCCAGTGTTGAACGGCTTTGCTTCGCTGCTCTCATGTCTCTGTGCAACAGCAGTCCAGCCCCTCTGGTCCTGGTGTCCCCGGGGCTCAGGAACGGAGCCTGCACCCCCTCCTAGGGCAGCTGGTGACCATGTAAACCAGGACATATCTCTGTGCCCCCCAGTAGTTCCCAGGCATTGCTCCATACGCTGGGCCAGAGCTGGTGTGACACTGTTCGGGACAGAGATGCGTGTGGGTGCTAATCTTTGGGGCCATCAGACCAGGCACCAAACCAAAATCCAGCTCTAATTGGCCTCGTCCAGTAATTCTTCCTGACAAAACAATTAAGTTTCTCAGGCAAGAGATGTTCTTTGCAAAYGGTCTGTGCCAGATGCTTTTGCTTTTTTTGTCTGTGGTATTTAAGGATCTTTTCCTAATACTCACTCATTATTTTATGAGGCACAGACTGGTTCTGCCTGCCCTTTTGAAGCTTAGTATCACACTCATGTTCGTTTGTTGTCTCAGGGCTTCCCTAGCTCTACGTGAGGGTTGGGTTTTTTTTTTTAATTATTTTAAATAAACATTCTTGATTTGTAAAGGGCTGGGCCCTTCGAGACAGGGCAGGGAGTGGGACTGGCTCCAGCCCTCCCAAGCCTGCTGAGGCTGCGTGTACTGCAGCAGGACTGAGGTCAAAGCTGGAAAAACTTGCAAGACCACATCGCAGAGAAGGCCCCCGGCCAGYGGGAGCCTGGCTTGCAGGCTGGCTTGTCGAGGGGGTGGCAGCATGTGGAAAACATGAGCTGGGGGGGGCTGCAGTCGGTGTGCATGGGCTGGTGGTGCCCGCCGTCTTTCCTCTCTCTGTCCTCTCCTGGAAATCATAAGGCGGCAGCGCTGCTGATGGGCTGATGGTCCTCTGTCTCCTCACCTGGGAGTTTTACGACTCCAGTCTGTTCCTCATCTTCCTGACATCAACTTTTAGTGGCTTCAATCCACCCTTTGTAGCAACCCATCCTTTGTTTTCCCAGCCTGGGTGCCCGGTGAGGCTGCACTAAGATGTGTTAGCATCTTGATGAGCTGCTAATCCGAGTGCTGCCAGCACCTTCCCTTCCTAGGGCCCTTCTCCCAGTGGTTTTTGCACCCCATCCCCCCTCACATCCCGTTCGTACCATTCCTGATCCTGGGAAAGGGAGGATGCAGTTTTGGGGGATGGCACCCCAGGAGGGTGCGGCCCTGGTTCCTTTGGGGAACAGCACCCCAGGAAGGGATGCAACGGTTTGCATCTCTTGGAAGTGGTGTGTTACCAGACCAAAACAGAACATCTGGATGGGATGTGTTGTAGGGTAAGACCAGCTGGGTTTTGGGGTGAATCTGTGCTGTCTGTGGGCTGTCTGGGCACTAGTGCTGGATATGCCCTAGTCTGCCTAGTCTCTAACATCTTGCCCAGTGACTCCAGCACTGCTGGCTGCTCGATGCAGAGGATCTGGGCTGGGGTGGGTGCTGTTTGACCAATGATGTCCCAAGTGTTACCTTGCCTCGGCCTTTGCTGGAGCCAGGAGGGGTGTGGGGAGCCGGGGAGGGGAGGGAGCGGGGCTGTGGGCTGAGAGGATGCCGAGGGAGGGTGCAGCCGGCGTGCAAGGTGTGGACTCAACACAAGCATCCCGATGTAGCAGCCCCACAGCAGGTCTCAGCCCCCTCGTGCCACCAGTGGATTCCCCCAGTCAGGGGGGAAACAGCTCTGGGGGAAGGGGCGATGGCATCCTTCCTCGATGCATATCCATCACTCTTAGCCTAGGGGCTGTGCCAGTGGGAAAGAAAACCCAAGCGGCCGTGTCCGTGGCAGGTGCTCCTGCGGCTCGGGATGACCTTTCCCAGTGGGCTCCGTCCCAGGGATTCAGTCACTCCATAAATCTCCCTTCCTCTGTGGCGTGGACCACGGAGAGGCAGCCCTGACTCAAGGCTGGGAGTGTCCAGCTGCGGACGCTATCTCAGCGGAGGAGCCGTGTGTGGGGATGCCAGCATTTCCAGGCGAGAGACAATCATGCTTTATTTCCCTGCCACATAGGAAAAATAATAAACATTCCTCGGGTTTGTTTTCAGGCTGCTTTGTGGAATAAATCTCAGACTGTTGTTGTCTCCCTGGGCTCCCTGGTCCCGCAGAACTGCCTGTTCTCACTCCATGAGTCACCGACGCCTGCGCTGCCGCTGATGGCGTGCCGGGGTTTAACCCCAGCCGGCAACTSAGCCCCACGCAGCCGCTCGCTCACTCCCCTCCGGTGGGACAAGGGAGAGAATTGGAAGAGTAAAAGTGAGAAAACTCATGGGTTGAGACAAAGACGGTTTAATAGGTAAAGCAAAAGCCGCACAAGCAAGCAAAGCAAACCAAGGAATTCATTCACCACTTCCCATCRGCAGGCAGGTGTTCAGCCATCCCCAGCAAAGCAGGGCTCCATCACGCGTAACGGTGACTTGGGAAGACAAACGCCATCGCTCCGAAGGTCCCTCCCTTCCTCCTTCCTCCCCCAGCTTTATATGCTGAGCATGATGTCGTATGGTGTGGGATATCCCTTTGGTCAGTCGGGGTCAGCTGTCCCAGCTGTGTCCCCTCCCAGCTCCTTGTGCCCCCCCAGCCTCCTCGCTGGTGGGGTGGGGTGAGGAGCAGAAAAGGCCTTGACTTTGTGTAAGCGCTGCTCAGCGATAACGAAAACATCTCTGTATGATCAACACTGCTTTCAGCACAAATCCAAAACATAGCCCCATACTAGCTACTACAAAGAAAATTAACTCTACCCCAGCCAAAACCAGCACACGGTGCCTCCGAAACCCTGTGCGGTGGCCCAGGGGCTGCTCCGTGTCGGATGTGCCATGGACACCCAGAGCAGAGCTGCTCCATGCCCTTGGGGAGCTCAGGTAGGCACCGGCGTCTGTCGGGATCGATGAGCTCCCCTGGACATCTCTGTCAGCTACCAGCAGCTACCTGGACAGCCCTTGTCACCTTGTCCTCTGGACCTGGGTCTTCCTTCCAGGGTCTGACAGCATGACACGCTGCAGATCTTCAAGGTGAAGAGTCTGTGCCATGGGACAAGGGCTCTCCTGGAGGACACCAGCATTTTGCTGGAGCAAACAGCCTTTCCCATCCCCTCTGCCTGTGTGGGAAGGAGATCCAAGGGATGTTATGGCCTCTGTCCTTCCACCTGTGGGAACGTCTGTCAGCAGTGCCCATTTTGGTGTGGTGGGATTTGGCCCTCTCCCACATGGTGCAGAAAGCTTGGCCTGATGTAGACCTTCATGCTGGAGATGTGGCTCCATGGGGGAGGAGGTGACCATACCCCTGCCCTGGCTGATCCCATGGAGGCATCCGGATGCCACAGGAGGTGCGTTGGGAGGGAATGGTCCATGCAACATGCTTGAAGACAGGTTCACACCACTGCTGATGGACCAGTCACACGTGCTGTTGGGTAACATGGGGGTGGGAGACTGCAGGCAGCGCTAGATGGGCACCTCCTGGAGCAGTGGTTCTTGGTGTGACCAACGAGCAAGCCATACCCACATCATCTCCAATGCCTAGCAAAGTGTGCCCAGTACCCAACTACATCTGGAGACCTCATAAACTTGGCATCCAAACCTTGCCAACTTTCCTCCTGCAAGTGGTCCCACCACCTGGGAGATCAAGGAGGCCCTGGGAGCTTGGCGTGGACCATATGTGTGAGTGAGGGGAGCCTGGTGGGCACAGGACCCCAGGTCGGCTGCTCCTGGATGGTCCCCACTGTGAGTGACCTGCGCTGATGAGCTGAGCCCTTTGGCACAGGTTTGGGGCACCTGGGTGTCAGAGCATGTCCCATGAGGTGGGACAGGGTAGAGGAGTCTCCAGGAGGTCGGCACGTGCACGTGGCTGGATGGCTGACCTCAGCCACGGCATCGCTACACACGTGTCCCAAAAATAGCCGGTTTTAGAAACATGAAGTCTCCTCATGCTATTGCCCAACACAYGATACAAATATAGTGGCAGCAGTCAGTCTAGTGAAACTATCGCCAGAAATAGCGTGAGTTACAGCAAACAAACCGACTCTTAGGAACGAAGGCGGCTGGGAGGGACTCGGTCCCCAGGGCTGCCAAAAAACGTGGCAAAGGACTAGTCCGAACTCAGGGTGTTTGCAGAGCTGTCCGTGGTGAATAATGAAAAAAAAACCCCAAAGGTAAAGTATTTTACTGTCTCACAGGGAGGGAAAAATGGTATGAGGAATGAATGAAGCGCTGTTGCCAGGAGGGGTTGTTCAAGCACTGGAACAGCTGATAAAAAGGCTTGATGAGCACCGTGACCCCGGGCACGCAGCGGCTGCGGGGAGATGCACTGACTCAACCCAGGGGCAGGAGAAGAACAGACACCGTCGCTGATAGCTCTGGCATCCGCATGCAGCCCCGCAGACAGCCGAGCTTCTTTAATTAGAGACGGGGTCGTTTAGGGGAATCGTGATTGCAGCTTACAGGAAAGGCTTGCAGAGGGAAAGAGCTCTTTCCCTGGAGATGCTTGGTAGAGGCTTAACGGATGTCTTGTGCAGCCAGCAACGTAACTTCTCGAGAGTTTCTAAAAATCACAGATAAGAGCCGGTCATTACGGAAAGCTCTGGACACTGTCAGGGTAACGAGCAAGCGGTCTCTGCTCTGCTAATGACAGGCTAATTGCTGGGCTCGAGCGCGGGGGATCTGTAGGCACCGGAGAGCGGCGTGGCTGCACTCGCCTTGGACATCAATGAACAGAGTGTTTATTTGGACATCTGAAAGGTCAATTTGCTAAAATGTGAAACAATCACTGGCGTGACCGGCTGGGGTTGTAAATTTGGARTGGGAGGTGTTAGCAAAAACTGGGACTCATTCAAGGACATCCCAACAGTGCCCCAAAAGCCATGATTTCATAGAGCGAAATAATTCTCCCAGAGAAGAAGCTGTTGAAGGTGGTTTGGACGTGTAAGCGTGGTGGCCCACAGCCGGACGGGGAGGACCACTCTGCCCTGAGTGATGCAGCAGGTGGGAACCAGGCGGGAGCCTGGCTGGTATCTGGGGTAGAGGGAAGGAAGCTGGATGAAGGACGAAGGGTTTACTCTGTTTCACTGCCTCAGAGAGGGCAGCGTGCCTTCCCCTCTTCCTCAGCCTCTTTCTTCTGCTTCGACCATGCATTTTGGAGGGGTGACTCATGCTGAGCAGCCAGAGTCAGATGATGGGAAGGCTGGTGGTGTGGAGCAGAGTGGCCATCGGACGAGAAAAGAGAACTTGATGGCATGTCCCGGGACCACGGGACGATGGCAGCTGGTGAAGACCTCGGAAAGGGTCTGCCCTTAGACCCAGAAGAGCAACCAGCCTCCTGGCTGGACTGCTCCATCCCACCAGCCAGGTGTGATCAGACAAGGAGAGCTCAAGCTCTTGTTCACCTTGGGAAGGGCTCTGGCAGGCTGGCTGTGGACAGACACAGGGGCTGTCACTCCCACCAGTTGATACTGAGCACCAAAACGGCACAATTCAGTTTCTCAAGATCCCTGAAAATTGGACACAGCTCTGCTGAAGCCCAGGAGAAGGTTGTAGGTAGGGCAATGAAATACCCAGGGTTAGCATTTCAAGCAGAGTCCCTCTGGTCCATGGGATGCTCCCATCTGTCCTGCCACCTCTTGTGCAGAGCAGGCAGGAGACATCTCCTCCTGCATGGAGAAGGCTTCCTGCCAAGAGCCTAGGATGTGTCGAAAACCAAGGTCCAACCCATGGGTTGGAGAAGCTGGAGCACTCCAGGGAGGGTGGGAAAAGGGAGGGCTGCAGCAACGTAAAGAACTGCTGGTTAAAGTGTGCAGGTCATAGAAGGGGAAGCCAAAGAAATCAACGAGCTGTCACTGGCTAACGGCAGTGAGAAGTCTTTGAAAATATACATTTAGGATGACCAAACCAAGCCAACCCCTAATCCCAGCCCTGCGCAAAACAAATGGAGTCAAATTGTAACAAGCAAAACCGTAAGTATTCAGTAGATGACTCCAGCCTGTGCTTGGGTCAAAGCATAGAGACATGTTCAATCCTGGGGGGGTTAAGAAATTAACATCTGTAATGGAGGAGGCTGTGCAACCGCAAACCAACAGGCCCGGTTAACTTACACCCTCGAGCAGGGAATGAGCTGCTGGAAGAGTCCCTGAAATGCTGACACTGACATTGAACAAGTCTTGGAAAGACAGGACAACACCGAGGGCTTGGAGACCTGCCAGGACCCAGGGCTTGATGGCCCAGGGAGGGGGACGTGCAACCAGACGTGGTGTCCACTCATCATGGACCCCTGGTCCCACGGGCTGGGAAATGAACTGCAGGATGCGAGGCTCGGTTTATCCTGCTCACTCAGAGAAGCCTGGGAGGTGACGTGATCATTTTTATAGGTACTTGCACATAAAGATGTTTCCTGGTGGGGGAGGCTTTCGGGAGCGTTGACAAATGCATGTTACGGTCCACTGGCTGGAAACCTAATTTAGACAAATTCAGCCTTGAAACAAGCTGCAGTTTCCCACTCCTCAAGGGTCACCAGGCACTGGAGGAGATTTTTGGATGCTGGGAGGATTCACTGTTGCCTGGAGCTTTAGCGCTGCAGCACAATGTCTTCCTGCAAACCAGGCTTTGGGCCAGCTTGTAGGAGAAATTCTCCAGGTAACCTTTGCTGACGAGGATCAAAGCATGGTGTTCATCCCATTCCTTCACRGCCCTTGTGGGGAACCGGCTGGTGTGCTCATGGTGTGCACAGCTTGTCGTTAAAGGAAGGTTTCTGATCAACCTCAGGGCTCCAGGCAGTACCAGGGTGGAAGACATAGAGACAGTGTTGTGGTTGAACTGGAGGATCAGGGACCACGTTGCAGCTCCCAGGGCTGGAAGGACACCTACTGTGACCCAGGTCCATGAGAGGATGGGACACAGGTTGTCACCTCTCCACTGYCATGGTTCACATGCAAGGCAGTGCAGGCAGATGAGCTAAAGGGTGCCAGCTCTGGTACCCAAGTTGGGAACTGGAAGAGGATGGGAGTGCCTTGGCCCGGTAGTGCCAGGCCACAAGCTGTAGAGGAGAGGGAGGCATGGTGTCCGCTCACAAGCCACAGCACTGTCACATCGCTGAGAGCCACTCCAGGCTGTCCAACAGGACCAGCAAGACCATGCATGGAGGAGATTGCTAGAGCAGAAGCAAGTCCCTACTCGTGTCCCCTTCCTCCCTGGTGCGGACAGGCTGCCGAGAGGGGACAGAGCAGTTTTAATGGGGGGAAAAGGGTTTTACCCTTTGGTAGGGGGGGATCCAGCTAAGCAAAGTGTCAGAGTGCTCGCAGGAGAGTAGGTCTGGGTCCAGGTCCAGCAGCAAAGAGCTGCTCGGGCCACAGGCCACCCACAGAGGACCATGAAACCAGGATGGTGGTGGACATTGGAAATGACATAGGAGAGGGACAAGACAGTGCAGAGGAATGGAGGATGCTATGGGATAGAGATATAAGCCACCAAAYGTGATAATACAGACAAGCAGCAGACAATGCTTGGGAGAAGGGTACAGCCGGTGGTGCTGACACCCACCCGTGTGTCTGCAAAAGGAGCTCGCTTAGTCTGAGAAATGGTCTCCCATCTGCCTGTCATCACCCAGCAGAGGTGCCCAGAAGATGTCACGGGCCGGATCAGGCACTGGGTGAGGCTCTTTTCCCAGAACATCCACCGAGATGCTTGGATGCTTGCTGCCATGCTGCCCATCTGCCTGGGGGCATCCTTGCTGTCCCACCCCTGCCCGCTCCCTCCTCCTCTGCTCCATCCTACAGCCCGACCTCAAAAAGCAAGGGAGGATTTGCTGATTCTGTACATTGCCGCGGCGGGGGCACAATTTACCTCCACCCTGCGGGTGCCCCTTCCTCTAGGAGCTCTGGGGAAGGGGAGGGCTCTGGCCAGTCTCTCAAGAGCCTGTTTCAGTGCCAGAATAATACCGGGCATTTTGCCTGGTGCCATTTGCACAGCTCGTGCTTTGGCCAGTCCCCAGAGCTGCCCAGTGCTTTATTTCYGTGGCACTCGTTCAACGGGCGGGAGGGAGCGATGGAAATAGACGCTGAGAGAAGAAGCAAATGAGAAACCACATACTGAAGAGGAGGGGATGTGGTCAGAGCAGCGAACCTGAGCCCTGTAGGGCACTGTTACGGGAAGCTCACAGCACTGGATCGCTACCTGGCACCGAATTGCCCCACCACTGGGGCGATGGGACCCATTCCCAGTCTCCCTTGGGGATGGGACCAGATGAGCCTCGACTGCCAGGGGATGGGACCAGCTGCTTTGAAGCTCTGCCCAGCTCCTGGGAAGATGTCCTGGCAGCACAGGAAGGGCTGGGAGTAGGACTGTGACTCTGCAGAGGTGTCTCCCTCCAGCTGAACTAGGTGGTGGTCCCAGGGGACATGTGTTGGGGAAGGTCTCCTTTCCCCTAGCGCTGCCCAGGGTCATGAAAGGGCTCCCGGGGTGCTGGGGCAGTGGTAGCATCCGTGCCGGCTCACCTGTGCGGAYGTAGCCTCCCGCCGTGCCCGTGTCCCCGGCTGAGCGGGCTGTGCTACGCCTGACCTGCCRCTCGGCCTGGGATGGGACCTGGGGTGGTCTTGGTGACCACCCTGCTGAGATGTCCCCATGCAGCTCCCCAGGGCTTGGGCCAGGTGGCTCCCACTGCCGGGCGCCCTGCCCAGCCAGGCTGCTCTCGGCTCCATCCCCTTGTCCTCCCCAGGGAGCCAGCTCCACAGCTCCCATCCATCCCCTTCCAGCCCTGGGGAGAGGTGTCCACTGCCCACTCTATCTCACTGTCTGGGAATTTCTCCTGAGACTTTGTCTGCATTTTGCTGTCCTTATTTGCACCTCTTTAGGCTCATTTATACCCTTGCATCGTCTCCTCTCCTCCTTGGTGCATCTCCTTCCCTTCACCAGCTGCCCTCGAGGCCCGTCTTGCTCCTGGACCTCTTTTGGTGGCCCTGGGGCCATTGTCCAGCACCGGTGAGAAGGATCATCACCTCTTCCTGCTGACCCCCATCTCCAGGGCTGGTCTATGAACCCACAGAACTGCCTCCACCCCCAGCCAGTTCCTCTTTGCCCTGCTGCCCTCCCACCCTACTAGCTCGTGCCTGGCCTGGCTCTGCCTGCAGCCCCTGGTTTTGAGGCTACTTTTTGCTTTTCCTCTGTTTCTGATCTAAGGCTGGAGCCAGCTGGGTACCTGCACATTCAGGCTAGGTGCAGCCTGCATGTGTTTGCCTGTTTCTCATCCCTCCCTGCAGCTCTGGGGTAATGCAGCACATCTGGATTCCTTGCATCCAGCCCCCATCTGATGTGCCACATCTGGATTCCTTGCATACAATCCCTGTCTAACAGGCTGTGTCTGGCTTCCCAGCATGTGATTCCTAGATAACAAGTCACTCCTGGATTTCCTACATGTGATTCTTGGATAACATGGCATATCTGGATTCCTTACATTCAATTCCTGGACAATATGGCACATATGCTCTCTGGCCAAGGCTGCGGCTGGAACAGGACTTTCTCTTTACAGTTTAAAGGATTTTTTTTTTTCTGGAGAAAATTAAGCTTTGACCTGAATTGCTGGCTGCCTCACAAAATCTCCCTTCTACCTCGGGTTTGGCTGCTCTTGGCTGGGAGCCTGGCTTGAAAACAAAGATCCTATCTCCCCCCACCCCCTGGGCTTTGGGATTGCTGGCGGTGGACACACCGCCCCTCGCCAATCACTGCTTACAATAATATTTTTCTCTAGGATTGAGCTTGGAATAACTTTGTTTTGACATAATCTGAACTAATGTCTCCCCGGCAATGACAGTAAACACTCGACAATAAGTCGCAGCGCAGCCCTGAAGCTCTGCAGAAGGGGTTCCAGCGGCCGGACATGAGGGAGAGGGTACAGGGCACAGCTACAGGGAAGGGCCTGGTGATGGCAGGGTGGACCATAGCCCCAGAGGTCCGCTTTGCACCCTTTCCCCTCCAGCCACATCCCTCACTCGCTCCACAGAGGGTGATGGAAAATGCAGCACGGGGCCATTGCTAATCAGTTCCTCGGGCACGAGGAGTTATTGTGTCTGCGGTGGTGGCAGCTCCAATTTAAACACTGTCACTGCACTATTAATGGTCCTGGCGCTTGCTGACTCGACAGCTAAGCCTGGGACCTAGGAGCACTAATGTTTGTGCAGCCCAGAAAGAGCCGCTGAGCTTCAGTCCGTGCCTTGTGCTGGCCGTGCCCTGCTTTCTCCCAGTGCTGTCCCCTATAAGCTGGTGGGCTCAGGGTGCCTCGTGCTGGCACCGGCTGCTGCTGCCATTGCACACCACATCAAGCCATGATTCCTCCCCATCCTTGCCGGGGGAGGACCCCAGAAGGTCTCATCTTTATGGGGTCAAACAGCACCCACCAAAACAGCTACAAAAAGGTTTTGCAGCCACACAGCATCCCTTGGAGACCAGCTCATTGCTGGACCGATACATTAGGGGAGATGGTCATTGTGGGAGAAAGACAAGAGGCAGGGACTGGGTCCTGTGGGGAGGGAGCAGATAAGAACAGGAGCACCTGGGAGGCCCCTGCAGAGAGGACACGTGGGCAAGAGGTAGTTGGGACAGGTTCCCTGTCAGGATCCTCCTCCTGTCCCCATGTTAGCCAGCCTCTGAGGGCATGCTCTGCCCTGTGCCCCTTTTCCAGTGGCACCTGCTGTCCAGCTGTGCATTGAGCAGTAGCTGGACCTGGACCTGGACCTGGACTTGGATCTGGACCTGGACCTGGACCTGGACCTGGTGTTAGCCCTGGCGTTGCACAGGCAGCAGTGGAGAGCTGCCCATGTGCCTCTGAGCTCCGCAGGTGCCCCAGAGCCTCTGGCTCCTCGGGACCAGGCGATGTCCCACTGGTGCTGGTCCCTTCCCGGCTCTCTTCCCCCACCGTGCTGATGCTGTGATCCTGTGAGCCAGTCTCCCATGGGATCTCTCAGGTAGCACTGACCCCAAACTGACAGCTCTCTTAAGGCCATTCTGATTTGTTTGATGAGCCAGCAAAGTCTGTCCAAAGGCTAAAGCCACTAAAAGGGGGAGGGACCCTTGCTGGAGAACTCTGTGTCCCCGCTGCTTCCCATCCACCTGCACCTCCTTGTCTGATCACACACCGAGACAGTGCAGGGTGAAAACTGCACTGATAGCAACAGTCCTGACAGCAAACAGCTCCCTGCTGGTTCAGCTCCACGATTCGGCTCAGCACGGCAGGAGCAGGACTGTCCCGTGCAGCAGCAGCTAGTCATTAAGATGCTGACAGCCCTTTAAAATAGCATCCTTAATGTGGCAGAGGTCTCTGTGTATTGCAGGTGAGCGAGCTGTGCCCACGCACTGCTGCTCTCCACGAAGGCAGCATTGGCTATGGGCAGTGCGGACCTGTTTCTGTCCCTGTGGTCAGTGCCTGGCTGCAGYGCTGCTGCCTGCACATGGGGACCAAGGGGGTAAATCCTCCCTCATCCCTCTTTTTGGTGAGCCATACATCTCCCTCTGAGCCTGACCCTCACAGCAGTGAACAGCAGTTCTGAGCTTCAAAGCAGTGCAGTGACTTCAAATCCCAGGGCTAAGGACACCGGAGAGTAGGTGACACCAAGTAGACCCATCCCTGCCTCAGCAGCATTTGGGCTCCGTGGGGAAAGGCAGAGCTGCAGATGGAAGGTCCATCAGGGCAGGCAGGACTTCAGGCTGCCGAAGGTGGCTTTCCTAGAGATCTGCAGCCCCATCCCCGCTCCTTGCTGGGGACCACGGGGGGTTTCACAGCACACGAACTGGAGGATCATCCCTGCCTGGGAACTCAGCACTGCAGTGTAGAGTTTGTAGGCCAGTCTTGAGCATCTCCTGAGGGATGTGAACTACTCTCAACATCGTCCTCCAATGGTCTCCCTGGGTACAGCTAGAGCTGTGGCTCCTCTGGTTATTCTGGAAGACCACAGGTTGCCCTAATTTTTTTTTTTTGACAGATGAAACCATGTGCTTGATATTGGGGCAGGCAAAAGGAGCTGTGGAACAATATCTGGGAGACTTCCGAATGTCAATGAAGCGAGCCCTGGAAGACTGGAAGACGGATGGATGTATCTGATGTGACTGGTGCCAAGGACAGTAAGAAAAGTCTGCCCTGGGCTGCATGTTTCATGCAAAGAAAGCAAAGAAGAGTTCCTTGGGGAGGATGCAAAAGGGACAGGATGAGATATGAGGCTCATATAATAGCTGCAGAACCATTAGCTGCTCCAAGTCGTCAGGGCAGAGGTCAGGGAGTTAAGGAGCAATGTCCTTGCTTTGCAGAAAGGAGCTCTTCACTGGTGAAGTTGCACCAAATGGCTTGTCTGACTGCGCGTTTCAGAGGAGGAACAGAGGGGACAGGCAGGTGGTGACAGTCTGGCCACCGAGCAGGTGCTGAGGTACCTCTCCTCAAAGGGATGGTGGGCTCCCAGAAAAGCCTGGAACCTGTCTGGGTGGCCTTATTCATCCCTCTCTCCTATTTTTTCCTTTTTGTCATGTTCCAGGAATCCTTTCATCCGCGTGTTTGTTTTTCTTTCCCTCTCCTTGCAGATGCTCAGTAATTCTTTGAACATATCAGACGGGTTTGTGTATCCCTGTATCTGAGCTGTTCTGTGGATTCCCCCCAGAGGAAAACAGGCACCTCTGGAGCATGTTGCACGCTGGCCTGAGGTCATGTCTAATGGCAGCCTGGCAAACTCTCGCTGGAACGCTTGCTCTGAGCAGAGGGCAGGCGGCGAGCTCAAGGGGAGAGTGATGCTGCATATGGGAGCACTTTCCGACGTGAGGAGAGATGGTGGGCGCTGATGGGAATAAACATTGCGGTGCAGAAAGGATAAGGCAGCAGCGGCTTGTGAGTGCAAAAGCCCGGGGCCATGGTGGAGCCATGGACAAGTCTGGCAGCTCCTCTGGAAAAGKGAATTTGCAGATGTCCTTTCCCTGGATGCTTCGTGGGGCATCAGATGATGGCTGTGGGACTCAGTCTTTTCTGCAGGCACATCTCCCCTCCGAGGCCAGCCTGGCCCAGGAGTGTCAGGACCTTTTCTGCCCATGGGTGAGTGCCAGGACACCAAGTCCTGAGGGTCCCTCTTACCTGGTGTCTTGGCCATGCTGGATGTTCCCCTTCAACATCTGAACGAAAAGGTGCACCAAAGCGGGAGTCTGATCCCTCAGAAAGCCACGGGCACATGAGCTCTTCAAACACTGTCCTTCACGTGCCCCAAACCAGCCGCTCCATGTGATGTGGGTCCTGTGTCATGCCCCACTTCTTCATTTGCTTGGGTTCTCAAGTACCGCAGTGACCATGCAGCATCTGAGCAGCTCAGGGACCAGGGTCCTGGGGATGTGAAGCTGAGGAGTTCAGAACAAGATGCACAAGACAAACCATCAGCAGTTGGGTGAGCGATGCCACTGAACGAATGCCACGTGATTCAGCGATAGCTGCTGCCCACACGCTCCTATTGCCCTTCAGTGCGAGGCCTTAGGACATCCAYGAGCAGTGGAGTGGATGTAGGTCGGCAGTGTGATGAGCTGGGCAGCTGGCAGGGGTGATGGGGATACCAGGGAGCGCTTGGAGGATGTTGTTGTGGATGGTGAACCAGTGATCCCTACTCTGGCATGGTTAAACCTTGCTGTATCTGAGCCAGACCCTTGCCAAACTGCTGTTAGTGCCCCCAAAATGTCTGCTTCCCAAGAAAGCTTATGGCCGTATATGTTGGATGAATTTGGAGGCAAGGAAATCGGGAGCAAACTCATGTGGAGACAGCTGCTAAATCCTTGGGTCCTGCTGGGTTGTGATAAAAGGGGTGAGACAGCAATGTGCACAAATGTTTTAGGAAAACTGTGGGTGACATCACCAAACCCAGCACCCAGCGTGGTCCCTGAGCTCTGCACCCCCAGGCATGGGTGGGTTCAAACCACCGAGGTCGGCTGCGGGGGCTCCYGCGGGCAGTGGCTGAGCTCACCAGTGGGGTTTAGGGAGCGGAACAGGGTCCATCTCAGCACAGGCAGGGATCCCTGTGCAGGTGCTGCCAGCCCTGCCTGCCTGGGACCTGCCTCACGGGATCCTCCACGGTTGGGGTTACCTCCCTTGGAGCAGCCTTGGGTGCTTCGCAGGCGGGACCTGACATCTGGATAGGCAAAGCAGATCCCCGTATCTTTATGGTAATGGCATTACAGGGGGGCAGGGGTCAGGCAGATCCTTTTCAAGTGCCCAGTCCTGGCCTACTGGGGCAGAGGGAGTCTTCCTCGGGACCCACAAGGGCAGCCTCGCTGTATTGCACAAGAGCTTGGCCAGTGCAACCCAGTCCTTCTCTCACTCCCCATCCCTCCCTCCCTCCTTCCCACGCCCCAGTTGAGCTCCCAGCCCACAAAGGACTTTCCTTGGCCCTGCATTGCCCATCACCTGCACAGGGCAGGGACCCATCCTGCACGTGCACACCCAGAACCATGTGGATGGAGGATGTGGTGGTCACTGTTAAATAGAAGAGTAACTCTTAGGTCCTGCCAAGGAGTCTCTAGTGAACCAGGGAGGACTTGAGGCTGTGCAGCCAGGTGCTGGGGCTGGAAGGGATGTCGGAGGAGGGGGAGCATCAGCAAGTGCAGAGAGCCGGGTGGCTGAGCATGGTCCTGGCGGGTGACAGCAGCTGCGGTCACAGGGTTTCTGGAGGAGCCCTACAGGAACGACTTCAGAGGGGCCCATGGATGGACCCTGGGGGACATCTCCAGACTTTTGCATCTCTAGATCTGAGAGCTGCAGTGAGGAAGCAAAGGGAGCCTCATTGCAATCCTGGCAAATGCTGGTGCAAGACAAGTTTTGGATAAATACTTTGAAGACTTCCATCTTCAAGGACTTCCATATTCTTGGTGATAAAATATAAAGGTCCTCCTGCCTGACACACTGAGCAGACATCACTGTCCTAAATGGGTGACCAAGAGGAGGATAAGGACAGAGCTACTGGCCCTGTCACTCCCCATCACTCCCAGGGATGGGATGTGCTTGTTGGGGCTGACCAGAGGCAGCCAGGAGCAGCTCTGCGGCCACCTCCTTCCCACGGCCACGCGACAGCACAGGCAGAGCAGAATCCACTGCAGCAACCGGAGTCTTCCCCAGCACCCATGAAGCCCTTCTGCAGGCTGAGGCTGCCTCTCCTGCCTCCCCGAAGGAATCGTGTGAGCACAGCATCCAGGAGCCTGCCTCTGCCCAAGTGCAAAGGAGGCCTGAGGACACGGATGGGGAGGGGGGAGCAGAGGGAGGCAGCACAGAGGAACAATTGAAAAGAGGAAAAAGGAAATCCTCCTGGAGCTGTGAAAGTGTTTTCCCAGACTGTCTGGCCGCTACGATGACCTCATTCTCCGAGGTGATGTTAATTGGGCTGAGAGACTGGAGAACAGGACGTCCAGCCCCTCCAGCCCCACTGCCATGGTCACCTGCGCAGCCCCTCGTGCCCAGCAGCTCTCCCTAAAAACCTCACCCAGGCTGCCCCCCACGGGGACTCCGAGTCCCCGGGCTCCTGCCAGTGGCCGTTAAYGAGGGTTAACAAGCCACAGATTTCCATGAGTTCATCTCAACTGTTTATCCTGGAAAATCCCCTTGGCAAAATCCAGTGATGCATGCACAGATCTGGAGGGAGGGGGGAGCATCTGAGCGCTGTGCAGGCAGAGAGGCTGTCTCCGAGGTCTCGGCTCGTCCCCAGGCACCGATATCCCGGGGTGCGAGTGCCTCCCGTGATAGTAAGGCTCAAGGGACCGTGCCCTGAGGAGCAGGAGCCAGGGCTGCTGGGCTGGATGGGACACTGCAGGATAGTTCGTTACCGGTGATAAGGAGCTCATGGGGTGGATGTCCTGTTCCATGCACAATGTTTCCAAGGGGTTGTCTCCTGCTGGGTCAATATTTTAACTGAGATAATGGAGGTCTGAGTAACAGATCCCCTCCCAGACCATCTACTCTAGAAAGATGTGGACACCAACAAAAGCTTTTTCCACATTCTTCCTTGGAGAAATTTTATGGGGAGGGAGAGAAACCAGCAGAGCTTCTCTCTTCCCACACGTTTGCCTGATTTTAAAAAATCCTTAAAAGGTACCTCCTAAGGCCACTAGCTGTCTGTCAAATTTGCCTGAATTTGCTTCACACATTAGGAAGGTATGAGGAACAGACACGTGATTGCATAAGGCTTGCTTCCTTGCAAAATCAAAACACGAACTAAGTACTCGGGAGCTCTTTTATTTAGCAGAGAAATTAATATAACGAGACCCAAAAGCCAGGAGTTAAAGCTAGACCTGGTCACATGTGGGCTAGCACATATTTCAACACTGACCATGACTGGAACTAATTGCAGAGGGCAGAGGTTGAATTCTCCTCAATATCGTCCCATCCAGACTGGCTGCCTTTCCGGCAGAGGATCTTAAGCCAAAAGATAGTTCTTGGTCTCGATGGCCACAGGGCAACATTGTCAGGCCTCTGATGTTCAAGTCATATTTATGGCCTCATGGCCATAAATTCGGTGCATCTGAAAGACAGCAAGCACAGTAACAGTGCCCTGCTGCTGGCTCCTGCTCAATGATGCTCATCAGCCTCCTGGTTGCCTCCAGGCAGTCAAGCAAACAGATCAGTGGCCATCTCACATCTTCTGTGCTCTCTTTGCCTCCCCAGGCAAAATGTGAGGTGGGAAAAGGTTCCTGTGGGTTTTATATTCCTGTTAGAGAGGGCACGGTCAGTGCCAGGTCACTGGGAAGCGGGAGAGCAGTGAGTCTGTAGACCTGGACCTAGTGCTGAGAGACTGTCCCCCCAGCTGGATGAGCTCTTCCCTCATTGCCAAGCTGCAGGCACCACGGTAAAAGCCACAATATTTGCTAACCACAGTCTTCACCTCTGTGTTTAAGTCGCTCAGGGCAGGCCACCAGACAGGGACCAAACCTCGACGGTGATTTGGTTTTCTCTAGAAACCTGCGGTCACTCCTCTGGGGATCCATAGGCAGCAAGAGCCGGGTCAGGGTCTCACAGGGACTGGACCCTCCTCACTGCGCAGAGCTGCTGGAAGCTTCTGTCTGCAGACACGAGGGCCCAGGATGGGAGAGAAAACCGAAACCACAGACCAAACCCACAATTAGGAGCGTGACTCAGCAGGGAAAGGAGCCTGCCCCRTGGCTGCACCATGTGTGCTTTCCTCTGGCCACCTGAAACGATGGTGAGCAGGAGCCAGGACAGCACGAGCTGCCGGAGCAGCAGCTTTCAGGGGACCAGGGGGCTCAAGCAGCATCCACAGCAACCCACGGAGGGGACTGTGCGGGGTGCGAGTGGCTCTCTGCTCCCAGGAGCTGAATGAGTGCCGACCTCCACATCCTTCAGTTTCTTCTTCTTTTCTGCTATCCACTCCTCTGAGATCAGCCTTGTACCTTCTCTGAGATTACCTAAACATGAAGCATTCAGTGCTTTTCTGTGCTTTACTTGCTGCTTAGGTGCAAATGTACTGCAAGCACCTGCCCTCAGGTCATGATGGCTTATTTCATGGTCATCTCCATCCAACCATCTCAGTCATTCATCTTCCCACACTGAGTCCATAAGACATGACCGTAAGTACAAAGTGTCTGAAACAGGGTTTTTTCGCTATTTGGCTTTCAAGAGTTAAAGGCGCTTCTTTTTACCGTCAGCATTGCTGATAAACACGCTCTAAAATGCCAAATGCCATCTATTTGTAGCTTTCTTTAAAGATAAGAGAGGGTTCCCCATGGTATTGGAGACTCCGTTCCCACCCCCACTGGGCGCCTTTATAATGGTTGCAGCACCATGTTTGTCTCTTCCGAACTGCAAAAGGTCTCAATATCTTCTCCAATCCTGGCATGTTGCTATGGGATCTTAAATGCCAGGAATGAGCAGGGACTGATAGTGGCATTTTTTGTGGTGGAGCCTCATCAACTTTTCCTCCAAGACAGATAGCAGCAAGCAAAGCCAAGAAGTCCTCATGGGAGACTCTCTGCCAGACATGAGCCATGTCTAGATTGCAGCTTTGGATTAGAGATCTGGCTTGCTGAAAGCAAGCTATGATACCACTGACAGCACTTGCAGTGCCTCTCACATCCATAGGAGTGGAGCTGGAGGAGATATTCATGTCATATCCATGCAAAGCCATGGCACTCTATGGGCAACCAGAAGTCGATCTGAGGAGTGTCTCATTCATCTGTCTCCATTTTTGTTCCCATGGGAGATACCTGTATCTGCCAAAGCGGTCATAGCTCTCATCCGATCACTCCTAACTTTTCAAATAGTTGGGAGACATCTAGTTAGCCAGACACTTTGCTGCCCAAACCTTCATTCTTCATCGTTAGCTCTCACCTCCCCTGTGTCACTTTGCAACCCTTCCTTATAGGACTGCTTGGAAAGTTTTACTTGCCTTGAGTGCAATGAAGAAAAGATTTTGAGACAAATGACAGATGCCATCTGGTCTCAGTGCCCCCAATATTTGTTTTTATTGCAGGATGTCTCAACCATTTCTGTGACAATCTTTAGGTTTTGTTTTTTGATTATCTTCTTAAGCATTTTTAATATGGACAACACTATTGTCACGCCCAAATTATTCTCWCAAACTGGGTAGTCTCTTCCAAACCTGGAAAGTTGGGATCTGCTCCTGCTGACCTTCAAGATGTCTTTTCTTTGGTTGGTAGTGGAGAGAGTTTTGTCCACAGGACTGGATTCTGCTGCAAGAATCTTATTTTTTTGACATTTGTCTTAGTTCTATCGTGAACATTTCAAGTTGTATGGCTTTCACATACTTTTTATTTCCTACTAGTTTTGCTGTTATTCCCTTTGGAAATGGCTTTAGGTTGAGACTTCAAGCCCCCTTTTTTTTCAGGATACCGCTGATTTTTCTTATGGGATGACTTTAGCTGATGAGTTATGACTTTATCTCAATTTTTCAAACTACTTGGGAAGCAGCTGATGTTAATTGTTGAGTCTTAGTGATGTCATGGGATTGCATTTGGAACAGAGCTTTCATTATGCTCTGTCTCAACTTAAATTGCAGATTCTAATAGCGAAATCTTGCTGTCTTCTTTGCTGTCCAAATTTGTTTGAAACATCTCTTGCAATACCGATGAGTCCATCTCTTCCTTAAGGATGTCACTGAAAGCATTGTTATTAGGCATGAGAGTATTGACCTCTGCATCTGGTTTTGTGTTGTTTTGAGACATAACTTGAGATCCAGATTCTTTGCTAATAAAATCATCATCTCAGGCAGAATTTAGAGCTGGCATATTTTGTTCTAGTACTTATGTTTTAATTTTCTCTATTTCTGAATAAACAAACCAGACCTGCATATGGTATTTCTTCTTTTTCCCTTTTTTTTTTAGTTTATTTTTTAGTCTATTTGAGCCAATAACTTTACATGTGTCCAGCCCACGCTGTTACTCACCTCTCTTGCCTAATCTAGATCTGAACTAATTGAGAATAGCCTTGTTTTCCCCTGATGAGCTACTGATGTTTCATTAATGATGTTTTCTACTCCAGCACTGGGACACCACTCCCTCTCTCCCCTTCCCTTGCCAGCTTGTTGGTGGGAAGCAGTGGGTCCTCCCCGGCTGGAGAAGGGCTGGTTCTCAGCAGATGCTCTGGAGGTGGTCCAGCTGCTGCAGCAGGCAGCACAGACTCCACCACGTGCACAGGCAAGAGCCTCCCTGGACTGGTAGGTTGGTAGAAGTTGGCCAAACTGGCATGGAGAAACCACATGGATCGAGCCCCTTTGCCCTAAAGCAGGCAGCCATGCCTTGGAGAGGATGGCGGGAACGTCTTTTTCAGGTGGCCATGCTCTGCTCTGCTGTGTTCATCAGAGCTGAGCACTGGTGGTGGGGAGCACGGTGCTGSTGGACTGGCTGTACCGAGCCATCCTCTGGGCCAGCGCTTGGTGATGCCTGGTGGGGAAATGCTTGGGGCACCTCTGAGGCTTGGCTCGTCTGCTCAAGAGGCAGAACAGGCTGCTCTGGGCTTGGTCAGCAGCAAGGCCAGGAGAGGGGATGGATTTCACCTCTGGATCTGCGCCCCATTTCAATGTAACTGGCGCTTTTGCCTGTTTTATGCAGAAGTGATGCTTGTGGCACTGACAACAAGAGCTGACAGACCCAGCCTCCAGCCCCCAGGAGGGCACCCAGGTATCATCTGCTCTGGGGGGCTTCATCATCCCCTGGTGGAAGCTGGTATGGGAGGACGCTGAATGGCCAGAGGACTTGGTGAGAGGGAGAGGCAGGTTGCCTGAAGAGGGATGGTGGGGTAGGAGGACTGTGCTGGGGCTCTCCACTGTGCTGCTGGTGGAGTTGTTAGGCAGGAGTCGGTCTGGGACATGTTTTCCTTGTGCTGGTGGCCCTGCTCACCCATGTGCCCCCTCACCATGGGGTGACCATCTCCAGGAGATGCTCCAAAGCCTGCCTGAGATCTTCCTGGCTCCTCGCTTGGAAGCACGCAGGAATCCCAGGCAAAGGACACAGGCTGCATGTGAGGAGGACCCCAAGGTCCATAGAGACAGCTGATACTAACACCCAGGACCAACAAGACAAGAGGCAGCTGGGCTGCTCTGGCTGACCCTCCCCAACCAGCTGTGCCCATGTCTTGCTGCCATCCTCCCTCTGCAGTCTGCTCGTGTCCTTTGTTCCTGTCCATCCATCCTGTCTGTCCCTCCAGGAGACACCCGTGGGCAGCGAGGGGGTGATGGCAGAGCAGCCCATCAATCCTGGACAGGGCAGCTGGCGCGGCAGCCTTACGGCACCCTGCCCAGCCTGTCCCTGCAGCCCAGCCCTCACGTGCCATCCCAGTGCCGGGGACAAGGGATGAGATCCCCCAGGGATGGGGCAGGGGAGCGAGTGGGGACAGCAGCATGCCCTGGTGTGGCTCTAGTGGGGTGCAGTAGCACCCCCGTTGCCCCAAGCCTGGCCTGTCTCCCGGCAGAGCAGCAACGTGCAGCCCTGCCCTCGCTGCCGCGCACTCCGTGGGCAGCTGCCTGGACCTGCCTGAGCGGCTCCAGATGTGCCGGAGGCCAGCGAGCCAGCTGTGCGCTGCTGCCGGGAGTCCTCAGACTGGCTGCGTCTGAGGGATGTTGCCAGCACCCCCCTGCCCCGACTCAGCCGGGGGGCTGGGGGCACAGCCCCTGGGGACCCTCCTGACCCCCAAGTGCTGTCTGTCCGCGGGGAGCCCCTCTGCACGGATGCGGGATGGACTGCACCTCCCTCCAGATGTTTGCGTGGCCCTTGACCCCCTGTTCCCTCGCAGCAGGGCCTGTCTGGGTCACACAAGGGGCTGGGGCTGGGCAGGCTCCAAGAGCACCGGCTGTTTTGGTTGCCGGAGCGGAGATGAGAGGTGATGCAGTGCAGCAGCAGGCACACCCTGGCAGGCAGCGGTGGCCCGAGCAGCCCCCGTCTGGCAGCAGGGAGCTGGACCCCCGGGGTGCCATGGGGAGGGCATCCCTCCGAGATGTGCTATAGGGAAACGCAAGGTGCTGGGACGTGGCAGGAGGAGCAAACCAGCCTGTGGTCCAACCAGTGGATGGGAGCATGGAGAGCAGAGGGCAGAAGGCCAGCTGCCAGGGCCAGGGAGGGCATGGCAGCAGCATGGGGCTGCCCTCTGCACGGCCCCCCGGCTCCCTGACCCACGGCTTCGGCACCAGCCAGCATCATCCTGCTGGGAAGCCCCTGGGGCAACTGCCAGCAGGTTCCCACCTTGGCTGCAACTTCACTGCGGTGCCCTGTGGGTCTCAGACCACCATCCCCCTGCCAGCCCTGCTCTGCTTGGGCCACAGAAGCCATATTCAAGCCCTGGTGTCCCATCTGCCCCTGTCTAGGATGGCGGGGGAAACTGAGGCACACAGCACCACTGTGATGGTGCGAGACCATCCCTTTGCCTGCGGAGTGAGGGGCTGAGCACACCCAGCTATTGGCGGACTAGTTGGCCATGGGCAGCACGGTGCCAGGGTGGGGATAATCTTGGGGACACGTTCAGAGGAGCCCAGGAGGAAGCCTTGGAGTCTGGTGTCCTTGACAGCCCAGGGATCACTGAGCTCCAGCCCCTTGCAGCTCCAAAACACAGGGGTCCTGTGAGCAGGGAGGTTGGACAGAACAAATGTGCTGGTGGTGCCCAAGCAGAACATGACTGGTCTGCTCTGGTATCTTCATGTCTCTTGTGCACAGGCTGCTCAGGGGACCGGAGTGCTGGTGCTGCCCTGGCTCCCCGAGCAAGGCAGGTCCATCTGAGCCAGCCCAGGCTGCAGGGATCCCTTTGCTGCTAGGTGAGGATACCACGGTCCCTCCCCACCAGGGCCAGGCAGGCATGTTCCTATTCCCGTTCTTCACCCCGTGGTGCTTCGACCCCTAAAGACCAGACTCCTCGTGCCCCTCAGCATCCCTCAGCTGCTGCCGACCCTGGGATCCCAGCTGCGACCACAGATCTCCTTGGGCAGCCCGGAGCCAGCCCCACGTCCCCACCCTCCACACGCTTTATCAAGTTCCTGCAGCCTTCCCCCCTTGCCTCCTGGGACCTCTGCCCGGTCAGACCGGGACAGAGAATGTGGCAGGCTGCCCGCAGCCCACCTGCCCGCTCTGCCCGGGCACCGCCGGCCCCTGGCTGCTCACCATTTCAGCATGCAACCTGCTGTCCACCCCGGCTTCTTTGGCAGTGTGCAAGCTCATGGGGGATGGATGCCCCCGGACACGAGGGGTCCAGGCATCTGGGCAATGCACAGCCAGGCTTAGGCAACATGGGGAATGCCTCCAAACAGCTTCTCCCAGAGGCATGATGAAGTGCCGGAGCAATCCCTGTGCTTGCTGCAACGCTGTGGCAGTGCTGCCGGGGGCTGCTTTCGGCACAGGGGTCCAGCCAGCACTGCCAGTGCCTGCTCCCCATCGCAGATGTATGGGGGGGCAAAGCCAGCCTGGCATGGGCTTTTCTGGGGGCAGGGGACACCTTGCACAGACCCAGCCTCTTTTCCTCCTTGCTTGTGCCCCAGGGGGACCTATAAATGGCATCGATGGGCTTGGCACACTGAGCCACAATAAGCAGTGCCAGGACAGGCATGTGCCAATGTCCTGGAGGCCAAACAGTCCCATGCCCCCACTGGGGACCCCTTGGCCTTTCCTCCTCCTTCCTGAGGGTCTTGTCCTTCCCCAGGTGGCCCTGCAGCCTGTGACCAAACCCTCCCTGCCCTCCTCCAGCCCTTTCCTTTGCGTCGGGGCTGTTCATCCACCCCGCAGATGTGACAGGCAGAACCACAACCTTGACCCTCTCAACAAGCTTTTGGTGGTTTTGGGTCAGTAGGGCTGGGCAACAGGATGAAGAGGCCATTATCTGCATGAGAGGACCTTGGGAAACAGCAGCCTTGGAGACACGACTGGAAGAGGATGGGTCTTTCCAGGCTTTCTGCCTTCCCACGGCCCCTTGACTGGCCGAAATGCCTATCAAGAGCCGTGCAGGAAGCTCTCCCTGCCCAGGAGTGACCCTGACTATCAGGAGTTGTTTCTGGATGAGAAATTGTTCAGCAGTGGCTGCCAGGCGGGATGGGATGGGCAATGTTTAGAGAAAGCGGAGCCAGGATGGGATGGGATGGAATGGGATGCCCAAAGTGTGCCAGAAGGACCAAGCACTGTCAGTCCACCTCCAGCCCCCTAAGATGTCCCTGGCAGCAAGCAGAGGTTGGGCTGAGGCAGGAGCGGGTGCTAAAGGACACGTTCCTGATGCTGAAGAGGGATGTGGGGAATGAGTAGCTGGAAAGGCTGGAAAATACTGTGTCAAGGCACTGCGGGATGTGTCTGGACCCAGCTGCCTGGGGTTGGGGCAGCACGGAGTTGGAATCCCTGGCCACTGCCAAATCGGTGCTGCAAGGCAGTACCTGGAGAGCTGCTGCTGCCCTTGGGCTTCTGCTCACGGTCGCGGAAAATCCCAGTGGGAGAACCAGAGAGAGACCACGCAGTGACTTCCACCAAAGTGTTGTCAGATGGAGAGAGTCACAAGTAAGTCTGAGGACCCAGATGCTCAGTTATAACGAGTCATGCAAAATAAACAGTTTTCAATGAAACAGTCTTCAGTAACTTTTTTCCCAACTGTTGATCAAAAACCAAAGTAGCCTTGAAAAATGCACAAGACGTGTGGTGAGAAACTAAACCTGGAGCCTCACAGGTCACTTTTTCCATGAAATGTGCCTCTAAACAGGCATGGCCCAGGGGAAGATGTGGTCTGTGCTGGCTGGGTTCCCTGCACCTGGCCCTATCCTGGATTTTCCTCATGGCTCCAGTGCTCCCATGGCTGGAGAGAACTCAGCCCACCCAGTGCTTTCTCCCTCCTCCAAACCCCCCTTGGTGCTGGGGGTTGCCCCACAGCCTTGCACCCAGTGTCCTTGCTCTGCTGGGACGGCACAGAGCCACCCAGCCTGAGCTGTGCTCAGAGGGGTCCTGCGCTGCTTGCCAGGGGCTGAGCCTCTCACCCAGGCACAGTGCCTGTTGCAAGCCCTGGGCAGCTCTGTTAGCACAGGAGGCTCCCGTCCAGCCGCAAAGCGTTTGCTCAAACCTCAGGTTACTCCAGGTCTCTTGCTACAAGGAGCTGGGAGAGGTGGCCAAGCCCTGGGGTCTACATCTGTGCCACAAGCTGGGAGGCAGAGGCCAGCAGCAATGACCTCTCCTTGCTTCTCAGCTCAACTGTCCTCTGCCACCCACTAACCCTGCTTTGCAGCCCACGCAGCACCAGCAGGACACAGGGGACACTGTGGCAAGGTGCCCCTGTGTCTCCAACAGCACCAGGGTATGGGGGGGATCTCCCCTGGCCATGACCTCCCTGTTAAGGACAAGGTGTTCCTCCGGAAGGTGCATGTCTTGAAATCTCCCGTCCCAGTGCCTTGGCAGCCTTGGCTTTGCTGTTATTTGCGTCTGGGCCCCTTATCTCACTGCCCCACCTAGCATGGTGCTGGCCCTGGTGTCCCCGGTGCCAAGGCCATGGGCTAATCACAGCCCTGTGCCCAGCCCATCACCGCTGCTCGGGGGGGACAATTGGAGGAAGCCGTGTCCCTCGGCAAACCCTGAGATTTCTTCTGGAGTTGACAACTGTCGGGAGAGTTGGCAGGGGATGACGCCGCATGCGGGGACAGGCATGGTCCCAACCAGCACAGCAGGAGCTGTGCTCTCCCCTGCCCCACGTGCAGCCCCCTGCCCGGACCCCCACACCTGCCGGAGGGTTCAGACACGATGGGCATGTGGGTGCACACACTGCAGGGCGCACATGCACGCAGCCAGTGAGCACCCCGTGCTTGCTGTGGGGCTCCCATAAACCTGGGTGCACCGGCTTCATGTGGTGATGGCAGAGCCGCATGTGCACATCTGCACGTGTGTACCTGCTTGCACGCTCCTGGCCATGGCAGGACTGCACGCACACGCAAACACAACACAAGAAGATGGGGGCCATGCCTGTTAAGACAGGTAGGAGTCGTGCACATGTCTCAGGATGCAGACACAAACCAGGGCTGTACACAGGAGCACCCAGGCAAATATGCACCAACGGGACCATGGTCACACACACGCACGTGTGCAGAGAAGGAGGTGCAGCAGTGCGTGCATGTGTGCGTGTGTGTGCTCACACACAGCCATGGATGCCCTCCTGCTATGCCGCCCAGTGCATTTGCCCCTGTGTAGACACACAGCTCCAGCCCAGCGGCCGTATGCTCTACCTACGCACACTGTGGTGATCAGTGGAGGTGTCACGGTGATGCACCTCAACACCTTCTGCCAGTCCTTAGGTCCGGAGAGCCCTCAAATCCCTGCCCAGGCTCTTTCCCACCCAGCAGTCCACTCCGCTGCCTCTGAAGCCCAGGTGCTGCAGGGTCCCCAGCTCATCCTGCCTGCTTGGTGGTGCACGGTGTGCTGGAGCGCAGCTGGCCATGCCTGCACCGCGCCGTCCCGGATGCTCGGAGAAGGCAGGGGGAGTTCAGCTCTGGAGGACAAGCTCCTTAAAAGGCCAGAGACTTGCAGGCGGCCGAGGCTTTCCCAGGCAGCCAGGAGTTCCTGGAAGTTGGTTCCCAGTGCCAGAGAGCGAGTCCTGGAGAGCTGCGGGGGTGAGCCTTCCTGAAAGGAGTCGCCCCGTGCCAGATCTTGCCCTGCCGTGGGCTGCCCCGGCAGGGACGGCTGCTCTCCCCATGCGTCCCCTGCTCGCTCCCATGGGCAAGGGGTGCGTGCGCACGATCTCCGCCACAAGCTCACCTCCCAGAGGAAACCGACCTCGCGCCCAGGCTTTGCCCTGGCAGACGTGTGGCCAAGAACCGCCGTCATCGCCGTCCTCGTCCCCAGCCTCATGCCTCTGCTGGCTGTGTTCCCCGGCTGGGAGATCATCCCAGGCACAGGCTCGGGTACCTGCCAGCCAGGACGTCCTGCGGCTGATAATGCCCCTTAGCTCGTAGACCTGTAGCTCCTTCTCATGCCCTGCACCCTCTTGGGCTCCGAGCAGCAAGGTGAGTCCTCACAACCTTCCTTCTGAGTGGGATAGAGGTAGGTGTCTCCTTCTATTTCAGTCTCCCATGACTTGGGAGCAGTCCAGCTTGCCTTGTCCCCGCCACGTGCTAGGGATGCCCAGTGTGCATCCTCAGGAGCCCATCCCATGGGCCAGAGACACCTCCAGTCCCACACAGACTCTTGAAAGGTGCCTATTCCCCATCTGAGACATCCCTTGGCAGTGGCCAAGGTCTTGTTTCCTCAGAAGCTCTGATGAAACCCCAACCATCAGGTCCCTCCAGCGATCCAAGGCAATGCAGTACTTCTGTCTCCTCCTCTGAGTGGTCCAGAGCACCCCACCACCAGCATCAGCAACCAGCCCAGCACATGGCAGGACAGGAGATAGTCATGAGACAGTGGGCAGCCTCCAGGACCTCAGGGATCTGCATGGAGGCCTGTGCAGAGCTCCAGCGTGGGTCTGTGCTTCCCGGGAGAGGGAGAGGACAAGGGCACATGGTGGACAAGCAGCAGCACAGAGGTGGCAGATCCCATCCCCCAGGATCCTACCTCCTTCATCCGAGGACCCCAGGATCCTTTTGACCCTTTGATCCTCTTGACACAGCCACCTCACATTGCTGGCTTAAGGTTGACATCTGCAGCTGGCTTTGCCTCAGGGGCTTCCACCAGACAAAGTCACCTCTTATGGCACGGCTCCCATGGACGGCTCTAAACACAAAACCCTCTTGCAGCATCACACCATGCCTGTTTTCTCTTACTCCAGTTCTCAATGTCACCCATTCGCTGCTCTCCTGAAACCTCCTGACCCACCGTATTCCTTGCTGTGCCTCTTGTTCTTCAGAGATGCTGATGACCTGGCCCCAAAAATGCATTGTAAGGAGCTCCGCCAGCCTGTGCCTGGCCCTCCAGCACACGCCGTCCTCTCCCTTATAGCCCAAATGATCCCGTGTCACCCTCGTTCTCCTCCAGCCTTCCTCATAACTGCCTCTTGTCTAAAAAAAAAAAAAAACCAAACCCAAAAATGAGCTTTTTTTTTTTTTAAAGATGCCAAGTCAATCTGGTACAGTCTATCCCTGATAAACAGCCCTCCCTCGGGGCCTCTTGGGATCAGAAATAGTGCAGGGGCTGGACCTGCTCAGAGCAAACATTCCTCCCTGCACACGCATGTCTGCTTCCCCTGGCCGCTGGCAGCCCGGTCGTCCCCCGGGAGCCGYGGGGCCTCGGGGACCAGTGCCACGATTGCTTCCTGCAGGTCCCAGCAGCGCCCGGGGAGGGGGAGCCATGCACCTCCAGGCAGCTGCGCATCCCCCCTGGGGCGTCCTCTCCACCAACCCTCCCTGCGGCACGGCTTGGCTGAGCTCGCCATTTCTGCAGGGAAAAATATTTATTTATTAAAGTGTGCCACTGAGTCATGATAACCCCCGAAGGGCAGACGGTAAAGCCCCGCTGATCCACGCCGCGCTGACCCAGCGGTTGCTYATGGCTGGTATGTGCTGCTAATCCCCCTGGCCACCTCCCCGGGGAACGGTCACTGCTGGAGTCAGGTGGACGTGAGATGGTCCTGTTCTCTCCYGGGGGAGCAAAGCACGACCGCTTGGGTGCACCCCTACCCCACAGGGCTCTCTGCTCCAAGGAGAGATGCGGGGTCCTTCCCAGAGCCCAGGAACCTCCTCTGCCCTCGGTGCTGGGCCAGTTCCCTCGCTGGGACTGCTCGCAGGGCACCAGGACCTACCCAGTGCTCCCAAGAGGGGTTGCCCGTTTCCAGCCCTCGCAGCGCTGTTGGCTGAAAAGCTTTTGCATTTCATACAACAGATGTTGCTCTCTGAATCCTTGTTCTGCTCGTCCTTCCAAAGTTTTTCCATGATCTCTGTCCCCTTTACCTCGTGAGGGTTTCAGCACTGACGGCTGGCCATGGTGAGCTGTCCCTTCCCAGCTCCCTGCTGGGACACCGGCTCCTGCCCACCCTGCCGTACCTGGGACCTTCCCTCCCTGTCACTCCCTGGGGACAGAGCTTTGTCCTCTTCTTCAAGAGGGGCTGCTTAATGCAATCAGTCTCTTAAAGGATTGCAAACATGACTGAATAAAGACACGGACCCCCTATATACCGCCCATCACAATATCTTTGTGGACATCATAAAGTGTCCCCTGTAGCTCAGTGGCTCCTGGTGCTGTCTGCTTTCTTCTCTATAATAATTCTTGTGACTCTTCCCTGGCCTTTCATCCAGCCAACCTCCCTTGTGGTGGGTGTGGGCTGAGCACAGCCCCCGGTGGGGGCACACCAGGACAGTCACAGCCTTCCCACTTCTGCTCCAGCTTCCCCGTGTCACTGCTTTGGGCAGCGTGATCACAAATTACCTGCCAGACCCCCAAGCTGCCTCCTGGGAGGGAGCCTCCCACGCATGGGAATGGGGGTCAGGACCCTCGGTCTGCGGATATGGGGCCAGAGCCYCTGGTCCGTGCTCTGCTCCTGCTGGAGTGGCTTCACACGCGGCTAGAAACACACTGCTTCTCACAGGGCATAGTGGTTGCTCTCTCCCACCGCAGCCCGTGCCATCTGCAGACAATATTAATCATGTTTTTCATCCATTAATCACTTATAACATTAATCATGTTGTCTTCATGTTAAATAGCGGAGGACTGGGACTGCAGGAACTCACTCGCAAGTGATGGGCTTCATGTCAGCTGCTTCTGAGAGCTGACAGCCAGCCAGCATTCAATTACATTTCACGTATGCCATGTGGCTTTTATATTGTTTAGTCTCTAATCAAAATCTGGGGCCGGATTGAATTACCTGTCCCACAACAGCGCACTGTGTTGACACAACTACATCGCAGAGCCCTCGTGTTTGCTGGAGGCAGTCCCTCACCCATAACTGCGCAGCGGCTGCTAGGCTGTCAGCCGTCCACACGTGTCTCATGAAACATGGTCTCTTTGCCTGGTCTGTGGCTGCCCGTGACTGGAGTCAGGCCGGCGGGAGCATGACTGTGGAGAAACAGCCATATGAAACATGGTCCTCAGCCTGCGTGCCAAGCACCTGGATCTCCTGGCAGGAAAGGTCTAGCCTTTGGAAACATCCCCTTGGGGTGGTTCTCCCAGAAACCCCCAAAGTTTGGTGGGGGGGTGGCTCTGGAGGCATCGAATCCAGTCTCTGACTCACAGCAGGACCGTCCCCAACATGAGGTCAGGGTGGCTGTGGCTTTGTCTACCTGGGGCTTGAAAGCCTCCAAGGATGGAGACCCCYCCACCTCTTTTGCTTGTTCCCACACTGGGATACTTCCCAAGAGTTGATACTGCATCTCAGGCACAGGAATAAATACCCCAAATCTTGGCCACAAAATGCATGGTCTCTGCCTTTCTACCAAGAATAGAGAAATCTTTCTCCCATGCCGCGAAGTACTTTTGGTCGGGGATCTAGTCCCTGTTTCATTGCCACAACAACATATATACTTCATATCTTCACGTCAGAAGGATTTATGCACATAACTGACACTTAGCACAGCTTTTCCCCACCTTTTACCCAAAGTTTGTCTCTGAACCCGCCTGGGGAGGACTGTCATTCCTTCAGCAGACAGACACGGGGGGCAGCTTTCTCCTGTCAGGTCCCTACACTTCTCCCTGGGGACTGAGCCCCTCACTGCTGCTCTGAGCTCCTGGAGCTGCTGGAACCTGGTACCAACACAGCGCTCGCGGCAGCTGGGTCTGGGTAGAGCAGCAAGTCTGGTTTCCCAAAAAAATCTGACATTTGGCGATTTGGTTTTGTTTGGATGTAGAATGAACCCAAGACACAGAGCTTCTCCAGGCAACAGATTTTTTTTTTCAGGGGCGGGGGGCTTGGATCCAAAGCTGGCTGCCCTGACGCCCAGGCCCAGGGAATTCCTGGGAACGCTGACTTCACGCTACTCCTCTTGCTGTTCTGTCCTCCAGCCAAAGCCCAGGCCAGCCATGGGAGCTGGGCTTCTCATGGAGCGGTGAGTGGAGACCTGGGGCTTGCAGACTCTCTAGGCTCTTGGGTTGCTGCCCATGCCCCAGGCAGCTGCTCAGGAGCAGGGGGAGGAGGAAGATTGCCAGGCAGCAGGTTTGGCAGTTTCTTGGCACAGTTCAACTGCAATCAAACCGTCTCCACAAAACATCACGATGAGCCAGCACATTCCAATGGAGAAATGTCTTGTCTAAATGTTTCTGACCAACTCTCGTGCAGCAGCTTTCTCACTTTTCCTCCTGGCTGTGTTTCTGAAGGAAAAAACTCTTCAAACACACAGCCCTGGCTCGGGATGCTGTAGGTGTGACTGTGCTGTCTCAACCCAAGTCCAGACCCTCCACCTGGGGTCTGGTGAGCCTCAGGAGAATTCCACCAGTGCTGGGCTGCCTGAGGAGCCCTAAATGGACACGAGAGGAGCATGGCGTGCATGCCTCGTGGGTCAAGGAGCCCTTCTTGCAGTGGAGGGCTGCATGGACCAAAGGCTGAGGAGCCCCAAGGTTGGGCTCAGTGTGTGTGTGCATATGATCCAAGAGAGCTGAGGTGATGCCCAGCAGCAGATGAGACCCAATGTGGAGGCGTGTTGGATGTGTGGAGGACAAGATGTCCTGTCCACAGCAAGACAAGCCCCAGCTCTTGGTGCTGGGGTCTTCTCTGGTGGAGGGTGTAGACCTGCTCCCAACCTCCCATTGCAGAGTCAGCTCCTCTGCATCCACATCAGAAGGACTTGAGGTTTCCTCCTCTGCTGAGAGCTTCTAATGATCCTCAAGACCCTACTGCTTCTTCAGAGATGTCCCTCACCCCTGTTGTCACTCCTGGCATGGGCAACAGAGCAGGGCAGGGTGCCCTGATGCCTGGAAGCTGTTGGAGCAGGTGTCCCTCACCCCAAGGATGGGTGATCCCTGCCACACCAACTACACCGGAGGGCAGGAGATCTACCAGGACCCTCTGAGGGCACCTCCCAGCCCTGGCCTTTGGCACTGACATCACGGGGGAGCTGGACAGGACAGGAGGAGACGTTGTCCCCACGCAGAGGGCAGGTCCACCATCAGCGTGGGGCTGGCTGGAGGTGCGCATGCTTCCAGGGGGGATGAGGCGCATGGGGACACAGCGTGTGCTCGCGGGGAGCGCGTCGGGCAGCATGTGCCTGGCAGGGTGCGCGCGCACATGTGTCGACGCGCGTCTCTGGCGGCGGGCGTTGTTGTGCTGGTCTGCGCCGGGAGGGCGTGCGTGCCGGCCAACATGTGGTTTGTGTTTAGAGTGTGTGTCTGGTGGTGTTTTGTAAATGAGGTGCACTCGGCGATGTGTGTGTTCATTCTGGCACGCCGCGGCCGGTGGTGCAGCGTTCCCTGGCGTGCCGCGCGCTGTTTGTATAACGGGGCATGTGTTTAGCAACGCGGGGATGCTCGTGCATGCGCGCGCCGCCGCGCGTGTGCGCGCCTTCGCGTGGCAAAGCGCGCCTGCTGCGCGGCTAGCCCGCCGCGGGACCCGTTCTCATTTCGGAGATGCGTTTGCGGCTGAAAACCATTTTCCCCATGTGGCTGCCATTCCTAGGATGGCAGAACCTGCTCCCTCCCTCTGTCGAGCTGACCCCGACCGGGATGTGTGAAGGGGGGAGGCACTCCCCCGCCGCCCCCCACTGCGCCGCGCTCCCCTGGGAGATGATGAAGTGCGATGTTTTGCGGGCTGGTGGCCCCGGCTGAGCCCAGCAGACAGCCTCTCCCTCCGCGGCACCCTTTCTGCATGCGAGACCCGAGCGAAAACACCTGGAGCCAATTCCCAGCCCCATCGAGCCAGCAGAAAAACGAGGCGTCCGAGGCCTCGCTTCATAAATGCGCGGTCACTGGGCTGTTTGCTTTCCCCCCGAGGAAGGAAGGGCGGGCCAGTGGGCTGGCTGGCTGGTCCAGGGATGTTTGGAGTGAGATGAAGGGCGGCGAGGCGATGCGCAGGGCATCTCCGCGCTGCACCTGGGGATGCATGGGTCTTGGACAGAAAAGGCCAGTCTGGGAATTGAGCGGCCGGCTCGTGGCTGGCTTTATAGCACTTTGGAGAGGAGGAAACGCCGTCTCCGTGGCGGTGAAGCCGCTTTCCAGCGCTGGCGAAAGTTCAGCCATCCTGAGCCCAGGCTGAGGGAAGACAAGGGGAGAGGGCGGGAGAGGAGGCAGAGATGCACCTGAATAACCCTGGAAAAAGCCCCCCACCTCTCCTGCATGCTGCAGAGAGGCAGCGGGGCCAAAGCCTCCTGGCTCCCCGGGTTTGGGGCACAGTAAGCAAGTCCCGAGGTATCAACACCGAAGACGTGGCACGGGGACCACCAGCTTCTCTGGGGGCAGGACAGGTTGACAGCGTGGGGACATAGCAGGGGCTTGGCACCTGGTGTAGACAAGGAGGGATGACTCGTCAGAAGGAGCAAACCCTGCTCTGGCAGGAGCAATCAGGGGACCCACCAGCGCCTTGTGCCTGGCTCAGGAGGGGGAATGGGGCTGTTGCTTGACGTGGCATCTTCTGTGCTTCCCAACAAAATCCAGGTGGCATTGAGTTGTCCTCCTCCTGGCTCGGACAGCGGGCAGGCTGCCAGAGAACAAACCTGGCAGATGGTGGACGATCCATCCCGGTGCAGCTCAGCAAGGCCAGGGACAGCCATCGGAGGAGAACAGAAACTGCCTGAGGAGCCGATCGCTGCACTTGTGTAAAATCATGAGCAATGGCGAAAGCAGCAGAACGTGGGAGGGATGCTGATGCAGAGCAGCTTCAGAAACAGCGAAGGATGGAGAGAGAGTCTGGCAATCAACATCCGACTTTTATTTCTAGTTAAATAACAGAGCACATCGTATGAGAGAAAGTCATTAAGTGTCAAGAGCCAGATTTCAGAGGAGCTCAGTGCCAGGTTTCCCAGCGCTCGGCACCACAGCCGGGGCCAGGCTTTCCGAAAAGCCAGCTCCCATTCGGAGCCGCCACAGCGGCCAGGCTTGCAACGGGGCTGGCTGGGGCTCCTGGGGGACGTGTCTGGATGGACTCACGGGGGAGCTGAGTGCCCGACCCGCTCGGCTCTTCTCYGAAATGCCTGACCAGTGCCTGGTGCCGACGGGATGCTCCCCAGCACCGACCCCGCGAGGTGTCCCCACCGTGCGAGAGGAGTCGTGTCATCTGGTGGGCTGGGATGGTTTCAGCCCCTCGTCGGACTGGCTGAGGCTTTTCAAGCAGGAGACTGACAAATTGTGGGTTGTCAGCTTCCTGTGGGAATTTCTAAGTGAATAATCATTGTGAACATCATGAAAAGCATTTTAATAGTCAGAGAATACCATCTGGATGTTCACAAACAAAGGCGATATAAATCCACGACTGACAGCGCACTGAACTCACTGCTTTTATAAGTAAAAGTATTTCCAAATTGTTTCCCAAATTATTTAAGCAAGTCTTTCCTCTAATGAAATTCAGAAAAGATCCTAACATAGGCAAACAGTACAGACTGAGCACAACAGAGACTTTATACAGAGGGATTGAAGTTTGGGTCAGATGTAATCAAATGACATCCCCTGCATACGAATGCAGTCTGTGTTCAGAGATAAGAGGAATCCCAAACACTTCTGCAATGGGAGGAATAAATCTGGAGGTGCCAAAATGAACTGGGGGAGAGAGCGGGGAATAACTCAAACCAGTCTTTGTGGGTGTGAAGGCCTCGCGTGACGGTGGCGAGTGCTGCGGGGCTCATTTGAGAGCGTACCAGGAGGGATGTGCTCGGTCTGGTTGCAGCTGCCTCCGAGGTCCTCGCAGTGGGGGACCCTGGGAGGGGCGGGAGGGGAGGGATGCTGCAGATAAGAAGAGGAGAAGCTAGCCAGGCACAAGCCTGTTTTGCAGAGAGGAGAGAGGTGCTAACAGCCCAGCTGGGTGTTGGCTCTGAGGTGATGTGCCGTGATGGAGGGGAGATGGAGAGGAGAGCTCTCAGGAGGAGAAGATGGCAGGGACGGGCGCGGGGTTGTCTCCAGCAGCAGGGGTGGACCTTGCCACCCACAGATTTTGGGTCAGAGGTGAGCAAACCAGCACGAGCTGGGCTGGACGGGGGGGCTGCAGGACTCCCAGCTTGTCCTGGACGGTGACATGCACAGGGCTGCTGCTTTCCTGGACAAAAACCCTGGAAATCAGGCAGCAGCGCAGATCCTGACCCCCGTGTCCTTATGTCCTGGAGCGCACCTCTTGACAGCCCAAAGCGGCCGCTGAGCCAAGGGCTTTGTTCAGCGTGGGCCTCTGCGGAGAAGAAGCTGGGAATGGAAGCGGCGATCCGGAGCCAGTGGAGGCCACATCGACAGCAGAGCAACCTCAGACGCGTTGGAGGCAGAAACCAGCCAAACCAGGCTGCGAGCTGGCCACCGGTGTGCTAGGACGGCCACCGGAGAGGTGATTTCGCCGGCAGCGCCTGGACGGCTGTGGCTGGCAGCACCGCTTTCTGACTGATTGTAGCCCGAGGACAACTGTGCCTCTGTCACTCTCGGACCCCTGGCCAGACTTTAGGATCCTGGCAGATGATACAGAAACATCTGCTCTTGCTGGCTCTTCCCGATCCAGCTCTTGCAGCAACGGTTGAGGGTCCTCCAGCCAGCAAGGGCTGGGGAAAGCTTCGGGCTGTGGATGAGGGGTCCAAAAACACTCATACCGTGGCATTTGCCTGCAGGTGTACTCTTGCAAATGCGGGACAAATCTTGCCCTCCATGCAGGAAGACCACGTCTCTCTGCTCGCTGGAGAAGCCTTGGTTTGAAAGCGGGCAGTCCCCGACCCCACCGAGGCACCCCAGCATTCCACCTCCTCCGCGTCACCTCGGAGCAGAGGACGCCCCGCTGTCCAAGGGGCAATGAACCCCAGTTCCTGGATTTCATCTGAATTCACCTTGTCCTGTGGTGCTGGGCAGTCTTCTGAGTGGAAAAAAATCATGTTTATTCGTAACTGTTTCAGGCCAAGTTCTGAATGGGAATGGGTACAAGGTTTGGAAGCAAAAAAAGTTGCTCGCAGAAAGAAACAGGAAATAAAATCTGATCTCTCCACCGTGATGGGATGCCTGCTCATGACAGGACACCTACTGACAGCTGGACACCCCCTCCGCCAGACCCTCTCTGCTGGGATCAGCCTTTTCTCCTCGCCCCAGATGCACCGCTCATTTCCAACGTGAGCTCGGACGAGAGAGCACGGCTCAGGGCAGGAAGACAGGAGGAGGACACGGTGTGGGGTCGCTCGGTCGTGCTGCCTGTTGGCTCCCCGTCCTCCTCACCTCCCCACCTTGTGCAGGTTTGCTCCACGGGGCTTGGAGGCAGCTCCGAGAGCTTTGCAGGTTTCCAGTGCCGTGCCTCGAGTTTCTCCTTGGAAACATTAATTGTACGTGCCTTGTGTTCAACCCGTGGGCTCCAGCACGGTCTCGGCGTTGGACTGAGACCACGCTTGGTTTCTTTGGACGCATCGGAAAGATTCCAGACACAGGAATAAAGTGTTTGCCCAGACATGCTGCTGAGGGCAGGCTGCCCCACACCGGACCGGCTGCCAGCTCGGGGTGTGCCATGTCCCTGGCTGGCCCCCTGAGCATGGTTTCTGTAGGTCCCAGCGATGAAACCAACGACCGGACCACTCCTGCCTGGATAAACGGGACAAGTGGTGTCGCCAGTGATGGGGATCAGAGGAGCTGCCTGCAGTCACTTTGCTAACATGCCCCTAAACCTTCTCCCAGCCAGAAAAAGCATTAGTCACCGTTACAAAGTCAGGATGAGCAGACAGAAATAACAAGCGTGTTCGTCTAGAGCACGTCCATGCCAGGCAAAATATTGTGGCCGGGACCGTTCTGCGCTTGTTCTGGGGAAGGGGAAGAGGAACCTGTTTGGCTGGAGCAGAGAGCAGGGCTTGTGGTACATTGCCCCAACACCTGGCCAGCTGTGTGGGCCACTGGTGACCGCCGGAGCTGGCCCTGCCCAGGATCTTCATGGGTCTGCAGAGATGGACCAACCTGTCAGAGGGGCTGGTGAAGTGGTTTGGCTCCTGGGAGTGCAGTGAGATGAAGAAGGACTTGGGGAGGCAATGCTGTGACCTCCTGGCCGTCAGGGGCTCTCTGGGCTAGCTCATGGCCAACCATCAGCTGGTGGATATTTCAGAGGGGACCGCAGCTTGGGACCTCCTCCATCCCACATCAGCCCTGTCCATGATACCAACAGCCTCTCCCCCCACCGATGCCAGGGGCAGGAGGGCAGCAGGCTGGCTGCAAGGAACCAGGCAGCCCACCCCCCTGGGAGACTCCTACCCCTCTAACATGGCCTGTCCACCCACTTCAGCATCACCACAGAGGAGCAGAGACTCTGGGAGCGGGACGAGCCAGGACCTGGATACCGGCCGACAAGGGGAGAGGATGAAGGGAGATCTGAAGTCGGTGTGCAAAAAAGGAGAGCAGCGAGGATGCGGCTGGGTGCTGATGACGGGGGTGGCTGCAGACAGTATCACAGCAACGTGCTGGCATGGAGCAGGGGCCAGTCTGAAGTCAAACATAGGGAACATTTCTACCAGACGGGACAATTACACACTGGAGCTGCTTGCCAGTGAGGCCCCATCACGAGTGGAACAGATCCCATAAGATACTTCTAAGTTTAGAGTAAAGGAGCCCTCTCCAATAGGGGCGGATGCGAGACTGGAGAGCTAAATCCCGCACGTCGCCGCCAAACCGCACTCCCCGGAGAAGCACACACAAACCGCTCTTGCAACACTCGAGTTACGGCTGAGACACACATTCCAGCCGAAACCCCTATTTTCAGTTGTTTATACATCGCTCAAAAAATATCCCTTTGGATTGAATTTGTTCATGCTTGATCTCAGCCCAAAAAACCAAAGAATTATTTGGGGATGGTTTGAACAAAATCCGTTCAGCTGTTTCTGTGTTATGTAAGCATCAGAATAAATATGTTTTCCTCTTTTCAGACATTTTTCTCATCCTCACTAGCTGTCAGATAGCTCAAAATCAGCTTCATGATTTGGAAGTGTTGTACTTAGCCCATGTCTGGCTCTCAATGAGGGACCAACCTGTTCATCAGCYGGACAAGACCTCCTCAGGGAGCGAGGAAACCAGAAAGGACTACTGCTCTTATGTGTGGTGCTCRACATCCTTAAAGGTGGTCTCCAGGGGCAGGGGAGCACAGCCAGGCACCTTCTGAGAGTGCTTGGCAAGAAAGGGTTGGCCAGTGCCAGCTGAGGGTTAAATGAATAGATATTGAACAAGGATGTGGAAAAGAGCCGTAAGCGTTTGTGCAAAGGGGAGGTAAGCACTGTGCTGTTGCACAGACCACGCAGTAAGAGGAAGGCTCTTGGGCCAGTGGTCTAACAGGGGCTGTGTRTGTCTCACTGCCCACCTACCAGCTCCATGAGAGCTCACAGGTTGCTCTGTAGCTGCTCCCTGCTTTTTTTGTGCTGTGCCCGTGCTCGTTGGTTGGTGGATTGTGTTTTCAGGAAAGGAGAAGTGAGGGAGAAGAGCTCCCAAACTTGGAGAAACTCTTTCACCCCAGGATCGTGCCCAGGCGCAGAGAGGTGACTGGCAATGGGCATTGCAGAAGGAAGCCCAGTCCTTGGTGAGGTGGATGAGGCAGACATTGGGAAGGCTTTGTGCCAGCGTCTTTGGGGTGGGACAGAGCTGTTAGAGGTGAATACAGAAATATCCTTGAAATCTAAGACTGGAGAAGACTGTCATCCAAGTTGTTGGAGTTCACACCAAGCCAGCATAGAGGTGATGCCTTGACCCAGCAGATCCATGTGCTCGTGGGACTTACTCTTGGACGAAGGCAAAGGCAATGTTCACCCCCACGATGTGCTCCACAGGAGTGAGGGTCTCCAAGATACTTGGGTGCTTGCCTCTTCCTGGTTTGAAGAGGAGTTAAATACCTGAACACCTGGCAGCGGCTGGGACGTCATTCCTGATCCAGCACCTACAGAAACCAAGGGAAGTCCATGCAAGTGCTAATTCTTAACTATGGGGCATTTGTTCAAGGAATGACATTCAAGTAACTACAGATAAAATGCTATAGCAACGAAAACTGAGCTGCCAGTAACAGAGACTCCAACACAGTGTCAATGTTTTGTGGAGAAACCATGGGAAAAATGAGAAGGATCATTCTGAGACGGGGAATTTTCAAGAGAATCAGGAAGCTGATAAAAATGCCCTAAGCACAAAAGGAATTAAATTAATGTCCTTCAGCTGAATGTAGAGGCTGCTTCAGCATCTGTACAAGCCACTAAGGGCTCACAAAATTTGAGTGAAGAAAGAGGGCAGGGACAAGAAGCACTTTAAGTCTGTTGGGAGGGAAAAGGCTGTGAAATCATGAGCAGGCGAAGGGAAAAGAAGATATTGGTGAAAATCCAGAAACATCTTGACTTTGACTGAAGTTCCCAACCCAGGGACTAGAGGAGCAGGGAAAGGCACCAGTAGTCAAGGGAAGACCTCAGTGCCTCCAAGGGGAGACCACAAGCCTCCTGGAGCTAGTGTGAGCCCGAGATGCCTCCTTGGAGCAGAGGCATCACTTGGACCCACAGGAGGGTCTGATCCCCTCTGAAAACTCCCAGCACCTCTAGGAAGGCTGTACTGGTGAGAAACCAGCGTGTCCAGGGTCCTGGGACAGGAGCAATGATTTAACTCAAGAGGGAGTGTTGAACACTTGCCAGGACTGAAATGAAATCATAACCAGAGCTGGGTGAAATCTGCCTCTGCCTCCTTCCTCGTTCTACTGGAAGATCCTGTCAATGGCTTCAGCAGTAGCAAAGGACATGTGAACACCTCTAGATTTGCTTCAGGGCAGCAGAGGTATCTGGAAACCCAACTATTTCCTTTTGACAGTTCAACTTCACTTGGGTGACTTTGCACTGAAGCAGATAAAGAGTGCTTCCATGATCCATCCTATGAGCAGACAGAAATACATCCCAGATGTCTGCAAAGCAGACGTATATCTTAGTCCTGAGCTAGCAGAAGAAAAAGTGCTGGAACAAAATGATATGTTAAGAAAGAAAACGCCAGATCCGCATGGTAGAGCTGAGAGTGCTCAGGGAGACGAAGAATGTAGCAGCTGCTCTGTCAACTGAAGCAGGCAATTTAACATTAAAGCTACTGCTTTCCAGAAGTCTGGAGTGAAGCAAATGTTGTATTGGTCTGCAAAAACGGCAGCAGCAATGATCCTGGGAATAGTCCGGCAGCCCTTTGTTCAGGAAAATGCGCTGGAAGGAAGCAATCACTGAAATTCAGATAAAGCCGGTCGGAGGGACTTTGAGGTCCCTCTGTCTTGTTGACAAGCTGGATGGATGGGACAATAGGAACCCTGTGAAGTTCAACAGAGACAAATACTGTGTCCTGTGTCTGAGATGGAGCAACCCCATGTGTCAGGACAGGCTGGGGACCAACCAGCTTGGGTGCATTAGCTCTGCAGTAAAGGACATGGGGACTGGGTGAACAAGTTGACCATGAATCAGCAGTGCGCTTTTCCAGTGATGAAAGCCAACTGGTGTGCTGCGTTAGCAAGAGCATAGCCAACATCTGGAGGGAAAATGTATGAGAAGAGACTGAGGGAGCTGGGGTCGTTCAGCCTGGAGAATAGAGGTTGAAAGGGGAATCTGATTGCAGCTTCCTCTGCCTAAAGGGGAGCTGTAGAGAAGATGGAGCCAGACTCTTCTCAGAGGTGAACAATAAGGGGAAAATAGGCAACAAGTAGAAGTTGCAAGCAAGGAAGGTACCACTGGACACAAGAAAAAATGTGTTGTGCAGCCCTGGCACAGGGGCCAGATCAGGTTGCTCATGGACAAAGCCCTGAGCAAAGGGATTTGGCTTTGGAGTTAGCCCTGCTCTGAGCACGACTGGACTAAAGACTCTGTATGTTTCTCCCAAATGAAGCTATTCTCTGTTCCTACGGTTTTCTGATAGAGGAAGATCAGGGAAAATCACATTTCTCAGTCTATAACACAGCCTTGAACAGGTTGGAAGAGCCATGGATGGAGAAAGACTGCTCTTTGTTCCCAACACTTTAGGGTGTGATTGTGCCAGCACTGGAGAACACCTGAAGCTGCTGTGAGACTCTGCAGAAGTGTCTCTGTGTTGGGTGAGGCCAGGACAGCAAGTGGTCTGCTCCCTCTGCAGCATGATGGGCTGCTGCTTGGGAGGAGCATCAGAGCCCCTGGCTCTAGGATGTCTGGAGTGTCTTCTCCTTCTTAAGTTCCCCCAGCCTGCAGCCTGGAGACAGAGTTTCTGAAGATGCTCCAGCCTTGGAAGAAGGAAAGAAACAGTCATCATGCTTGCTCTGCTCAGTGCTTGTTCAATTTACGGACAGAGGCTCTGAGAGCGAGCTCTGGCATTGCCAGAGGAGAGCTTGGCACCTCTTGGCAGCWCAGAACAAACTCTCCACTGAGAGACACCTTCAGGCCTCTTCCCCCATACTCAAATTTCTCTACTTCTTGAACAAGGTTGCCACCCCATCACCTTTCCATTGAAACCCTGGAGAGGAGCAGATGCCACCCTGAGCACCCATCACAGCATCTGAGCTGCTGGTTGATCTACGCAGGTTGCGATAGTGGCATCCTCACTCCCCTTCGGTGACCGGAATGGCACAAAATCCTTGCAGACATCTCACATGTTGACTGTTGCTGGCCTTATCTCCAAGGATCAAGACCATATTTTTCTCCTCATTCCAGGAAGGATGAGTTTTAAGAGGCCCAGAATTGGAAACAGCTCCCCTCTCTTCCTGTGCTTCCCACACATTTTTTCATGTGGGGAGTTGTTTACTGCAGTTATGCAAGCGGAGGAAGAGGGCTGGGGTGAGAGCAGAGTCCTGGCCGCCGGGCACAGCGTGGCTCCCGCCGCCCTGCACGCCCTCCCCGGCCCCTGCATCCCACGCGTCGCGATGCTGAGCCACACTGGAGATGCACGGGTGAGCAGAGGGAGAAGGAAATGTCCTGCTTTGCTGGTTGGAGGGGACAGTCCTCTGGGACTGGAGAGGACTGAATCCCAAGATGAAACTCTGGGATGTGTCCTGGACTCTGTGGAGTGGACACCCAGAGGTGGCTGAGCTCCCCAGCTCCTTTCCTTGGATGCCGGTTGCAAGCCAGTGACAGCCACCATGCAAGGACAACACGATGTCCCTGTTCCCCTGTGAGAGTCACACACTGAGAGCGGTGAAGGACCGGGGAAGGTGGAGGGGACACCACACCCCTCCTATGCGTGGTGGCTGGGTGAAGGGCTGTGCTGTGGGGTTGGGCATGGGCAGTGGAAAGGGGTCAGGGACGTGGTCGCAGAGGTGGTGGCACAATCTGGAGGTGTCCCCTCCTTTACACAGAGTCCCCTGCCTGTGCTGTGGGGTGGATGGGGCAGCGAGAGGCGCGGGGAGGAGTCACAGACCCCCGCTGCCACATGGGAACACGGCATCCGTGTGCCCCGCTCCCCACATTCCTGGGGCACCAGAGGAGGAGAGGGAAAGCCCACCGTGGGGCTGGAGCAGAGAGCCCTGCCATGGGGCTATGGGAGGGCAGAGCTGGAGTGGGGTTGGGGACACACGGTGAGAGGCTGGGCTCTGGATCGGGGGCCTTGCTGCCCCGTGGGGGCTGCACAAGGCAGCACCTCAGGTGCATCTGTGCATTCGCATCCCCACGGGGTCAGCCAGCGCAAGCTCTTGCTGCTGGGGCCAAAATCACCTCCACCATAAACCTGGGAGGCTTGGCAGGAGCCAGCCTCTGGCCTCAAACAGCTGACCAGAAAACATGAGCTCATTCTCCTCCAAGAGTAGATGGCTTGGGGTGATGGACTCATGATCTCCATTTGGCGGGGGGCTGCAAGCCCTGGGGCAGGGGCGAGGAGGGACAGGACGAGGTGGGCTTTTGCAGGGTGGGGGCGAGGGGCAGGGGGGAGTAGGCAGGCAGGGAAACTGAGCCAGGGAAGATGTGATCCGTACAGCCCAGCTGGGGCTGACAAAGGGGCTGGTAGGACCAGGAAAGGCACCCAGATGCAGGTGGCAGCCTGGAGCATGGGGATGAGCAAGGGAGGACAGTACCTGGACCCGGTGCACCCCGGATTTGGGGTTTTGAAGTGCCAGCTGAAAGGTGGGCTCAGCCTCGCAGCGCCTTCTGGATGCCGAGGCACGACCCAGCGCACGTCTGGGAAGAGCTGGCATCTGCCGCGGTCAGGATGACACGCTCAGCCTGCTCACAGGACTGCGCAGCACAGGGTTTTCTCAAGCAAGAGTGCTGGCAGAGCCTTGAACTCAGTGTGTCGCTGCCAGCCACAGCTCCCCCGGGCTCTCCCAGCACGCTGATCCCAGCACCCGGCTGTGCCCCCCTTCCCCAAGCACCCATCTCAGATGTGCCCAGGGACGTTGCTGGCTCCAGCATCTTAAACAGGACCACTGCTTCCCCACCACCTCCTGGAGGTGAAAGCATTTGGCTTTACTCCTTCCACCAAGGAATTTATGTCCCTGGCAAAGGTGATGTCTAATTGATGGTGCCAGCCTGCACTTGCAAATGTCCAAGCACCTTGGGTTATTCCCTGAACCCCACAGAGGGGGTGCATGCAGCATTTCTCCTACAGCCCAAGCCAAGACAGCATGTGGCTTGTCCTGCATGGCATGGATGAAGCCCCCACACTATGCCCTGGTGCAAACGGCATAGGGAGCCCTAAATCTCAGGCCAAGAAGCAGCTTTGCAAAAGCAGATGCTGCCTGAGGTGTCCTTCAGCCTCCATTTTTGTGCCCCACTCAGAGCAGCTTTCTCCTACTAACATCACTCCTGGTTGTGTCTGGAGGGTGTCAGGACCCTGAGGGCACTAATAGACTTTAATTGCCCTGATCAGCTTCACCTGGGCCCCATGCACACCCCTGCCATGGCCCAGGAGCACCATTTAAGCTCAGCCCTGGGTGTTCAGAGCCTTTCTGTGTAGTGCTGTAGGTGTGCTTGTGTCCTGCTCTATCTCCTGGATGGATCCTGTACCTGTGTGGTAGATAGCTTGCCTCCAGCCCTGTCTCCTGGATGAACCTTGGCACTGTGCTGCAGGTATTCTGTCTTCTGGATGGACCCCTTGGGTGTATGTTGTAGCCATGTCTTTGGTCCTGTCTCCTTTTGCTCTTGATGGGACCCCTTGGATGGGCCCCAGACCTGTTCGTTGCTTGTGTCATGTTCCCACCATGCCAGGGGAATGATGACTGCTCAACGGGGGTGTTCTCCCATGCTTGCTAGAAGAGTGTGAAACCCAAAGATTAGGACTGAGAGGCATTCATTGCTCATAGGGTGATCACAAGGTGCCTCTGGGAGAGACAAGAGTAATCCCAAATTATACTCAGGAAGGTCTTCCAGCAGATACAGGAGCATTAATGCCACTGTACCTGGCTTCGACACCTCTGTAAAGCAGGGCACAGCCTAATTAAGGATGCACAGAGATGATGGTGTTGAGAGAAGCTGTGGGGACAAGACATGGTGGGGAACTGGTCTGAGCAATGGAAACCAGAGCCTGGCTTCTTCAGCCTGGTGAGCATCAGGCTGGGGAGGCTGTGATGGCATGACCACTAAATTGGCCAAAGACTGAGCCACCCTGTGCAGTGAGACTGAGTCCCCTGAAGGAGTTGAGATAAAGCCAGACTCTCCTCAGAGGTGCACAGCGTAAGAAAAAGAAACAATGGAGACAATCTGTGACAAAACCCAGCTCCTATTGGACATAAAGATGATGGTTCCCATCCTGAGAGTGATGCAGGAGGACAGGGACCACATGGTGTGGCAGCAGGTGGAAGGGGCAGTGGAGTGACAGCCAGGGAAAATTGGCCTGGCTTTAGAGGGAGGGAAGGTGGCCATGGATGAAAGCTGCCTGAGCACATGGCTGGTCTTGGCAGAGGAAGAAATGAATTTTAACTGGCCATGAATAACCTGATGAGGAAAAGGAAGTCCATAATCCTCCAGTGTCCTGGAGCTTTTCCTTGGGGAAAATGTTCAGGTGAGAGGAGGTGGCACTTGTGAAGGCTGCCAAGCGGTGAGGTGGTGTGGGGCTCAGGACCACCCCAGCCCTACGTTCCTGTGAGCATGGGACTGTGCTGGATGTGATCAAAGGGCATACTGACCCCTGCCCCAGCCATGGAGTTGGCCTTGAAGTATCCAGAAGTGGCCTCCCTGGTGATGATGAGGACCTCTGCTGATGTGCTGGTCATACTCCTCCTCATGTGGCCCAGCCTGTGGCTGTTTCACTTGCAAGAGGAGTGCAGTGCTGGCCCGTATTCGGGTCCCAAAAACTCGGCTTTTCTGTTTACAGACCTGCTACATGGGTGTCTCTGCCTGTCCCCTGCCCTGGTCCAGAGGGTGGCAGTGTCCCAGTTGTGGAGGGGACATCATCCCTTCCAGCACCCTATCCACCTCTCAGCTTTAAGGAGCTCCATAGGCAGAGCTCTCTGCAGTGTCCCTCCCTGCCCGCCCCCCCCCAAACTGTTTCCCTTCACACATCCATTCCTGGTGTGGCTTGTGCAGGAGGGGTCCACGTCTCCCACCAGAACCCCAGCATCATTCCCCCTGCCTACATCCTGCCCAAGCAGTCTTGTTTCCATGCCCACAGGCTGCATTCAACCTTTGTGGGGGTGGTGGGTCTTCACTTTGAGAATGTGTTCAAAGTCCTGCTTCTGGAGGATGTCTCAGCCTGAAKCACCCCCTCCTGCCATGGGCCAGGTTTCTCCAAAGCCCTGATCAGCACGATGGTCACCAGCTCCATGTGTTGTTCCAGGGAAGGTCCTGGGGTACCATCCCAATCTCCAGAGCTGGATGTTGTTTGCCTGACATCCACCTGGAGCTGGCAGATGAGCTAGGGTGGACATGGAGGGGAGGGATGGGCCAAGCCCCTTGGGTGCTCTTTGCCTGTGATTTTCTGGCTTTATGGGCTGCATCTGCAGACCTGGCATCTCCTCATGGAGCTGGAAGCAGGTGCTCACAGATGGCTGGGCCAGGCTGACCCTGTGCTTTGGGTGGGCTGCTGGTCACACGGGTGCTGACACTCTGCAGAGTCTCRGTGGGCTGTGGTACGGCTGCTCCCTCGCTCCCAGGACAGGCTATGCTTGGGTGCAGAGAGGTGTCCTTGCAGCAGGAACTGAAGCCCCATGAGTAGCGACCTGTGAGATCTGATGAGCCTCCGTGCCTGGCTGAATTGGGGTCCTGGAACAGCCCCCCCACTTTCCATACACACGCATCCTCTTTCCACCTGCAGCACAGCCAGGGATGGGGTAGGATCTGCCTGCTGCAATGTGATGCTCTGTTCCCTTCCACCATCCTGCACTTGTCATGGTACCTCCCTGCCTCGGCCCCCTCCAGCCAGCTCCGCTCGCCGGTGTGGGGTCTCCAGGGTGGGAAGCACCCACGGAGCACCTGTGTTCTGATCAGGGGGTGTTGATCTGTCTCTGCTTCTCATCCGGAGGAGAGAGCAGACTGTATCGGGGCAGGACTTTGTGCACAGCATTGTGGGGACCATCTCGGACCCAGCAAGCTTCACCCTGACTCCTGCGGTGGGCAGTGTTCCCAGCTCGGGGCTCACCATCAGCCCGGGAGGTTTTGGGGGATTCAGGCTTCCTAAGGGGTTGAAGGAGGCAGATAGGGATGTTGGTGGTGAAAAGACCTGCCATGGTGGGGTAATGTTGATGGATGAGATGAAGTGAAGGGCAGTGGGCTGATGACTCCACGACCATGCCGGTGGGTCTTGGCCCCCTGAACCCTGCAGGGACCAGTAGACAGGGTGACCCTAACCACTGGGTCTCATGTCCACAGTCCCATACTGGGGAGGCGAGCAGAGCTTCGAGGACAATTGAGAAAAGACCAGAGCTTTTGGCAGCCCTTCTGCAGCCAGAACAATGGCTGACATCATGTTTTATTTAAGAGGGAGAAGGGGGGAAAAAAAAAAAAATTACGACCAGAAGGACCGCGGCCCTGTAGCCCTGGGAGAGATGGAGTTTACTTTTCCTGCCTGCTGGTTCCTCTCGCGCTCCCCCCCCGGCCCTGGCCGTGGCACAGCACATTCCTTTGCTGTGATCTCCTCCCTCCCATGCAACAGCACATTCCTCCCGYGCTGTCTGCTCCCTTCTGCCGCGATCACATTGTAGCCCTGCTCTGGCCACCCTGGCATGGCCGGGGTGGAGGGGATGGTGACCACCTCTCCTCAGTGCCTGTGCACAGCTGGAAGATCTCTGCTTTCCACCGTCGCCGGAGCTCAGGCTCCAGCCACGGCGCGTGTGGCCATGCACTGTTTTGCTCGTGGTCTGGGTCCAGCTCCACCCCATGCACAGGTGTCTGTCCTGGTGCTGGCCTCTCCATCCCTGGAGAACTGAGTGTCCTGGAGTGATGGGTTGAGCCTCACCATCTGCGTGGTCCCCTCTGCTGTTGTGGCCCGTGGTGCTTGTCTCTGTGGCAGGCGCATTGGACCGGGGGGGGGGTCCCAGCGGCATGGGTCAACCTTCCAGGTGGGGATTCCCATGCACCCCAACCCGATGGGGCCAGGGGAGCGTGGGGTGCCAAGCACGGCTCACTGTCTTCCCACGCTGGGTGGAGCAAGACCAGCCTGGGCCTGGGGTCATCCATTTGGATCCCAAAATGGGAAGAGCACAGGAAGGTGCCTGCCAAGTCTTGTGAGCAGCAGGGAGATGAGCTAACGCCTCGCAGGGCTGAGTTCACAGGGCTGTCAGCAGCTCCCAGTGCAGGGGCCAGCCCAGGCAGGGCAGGTCACCCGAGAAGGTCCGGCCAGATGTGGGTGCTGCAGCAGATCACCCTGGGGTCGTGCTCCCCTCTCGGCCAGYGCTGGTGTGGGGTCAAGAAGGCTGGGCTGTGGGTGCTGGCCCATGCCAGACCAGTGCGTCCTGTGCATCCAGCACACCTGGCCCTTGCACTCCTGCTGGCCTCACTGGGTTCTGTTGGCAATACACTGTCGTGTCCCTGTCCCCTCCCGACACGCTGCTGTGAGCCCAGACGCAGGCCTGGCTGCTTGTCTTGTAGCATTTTCCCAGTGCAATCAGACAAAATGAGATGTTACCTTCTCCCAGGACATGGCYCTGTGCTCACCCCAAAGCCCCTTCCCAGCACTTTGCCTTACACCCAGCAGTAGAGGTGACCCTATGCAGCCCACTGGGATGTCCGAGAGGTGAAAAAGTCCCTTCCTCCTGTTTTTTTCACCTGTACCAGCTCTGCCTTGCTCCTGCTCATGCTAGGGGATGCATAGGAGAGCACTGGGGGGCTCTGGTGCAGGGTTATGGGGGGCATTGCAGGGCTCTGGGTCTGGGCTAGACCACAAGGGGCTGAATGGGGCCACGTGTGCCCCATCTCCTGCCAGGCTGGGCTAAACCAGGGTTAACCAGCGGGACGGCTGGGAGCTGCCACATGCCAAGAATGTTTCCAGGCTGGGGAAGGGCTGGACATGAATCACCCGCTCCCTCCGCCAGACACTGCGTGCAGGCTGGGCTCCGCGCTGTGCCGTGCSGCGACAGGTCCTGCAGCTAGCCTGGCGACCCCTGTGCAGAGGAGGGGTCTGCCAGCCCCATCAGCATCACCCGGCCATTTGGCTCCAGTCTGATTTTGTGGCTCCTGGGGAGTCCCAGCTGGATCCGGGACCCAACACCCACCTCTCTGCTTCGGGCACTGCTTGTTGGGGAAGCCCACGTGTGGACCTATGTTGCAGAGGTGGGACACGCTCCTCCCACGCTGCTTCAGCTCTTTGTCTCCACCACTTGCATCTATGCTCCCAAGCCTGCGTTTTCAGGAGTTGTAAATTGGTCTCTGGAGATCTCCTGCTTTTGCTGGTTGGTACCATGACCCTGCTCAGCCCAGTGCCGGCTCTCTTGCTGCTCGTCTTGCTGCCTGCCCCAGCGCCCATCAGCATGGGGGATGCTCTCCCTTCACTTCTGACCGACACCAGACCGCTCCTGCTGTGACCCCAGAGAGTCCCAGCAGCTCGGGAGGTGAGGACCTGCAGCCTTCCCACAGCCAACAGCCYCCTGCAGAGCCAGTGCTGGGGAAAGGTTTTGTACCCTGGGGTGCTCCTGTCCATGCCCAGCACTGCTGGCCTCCTGCGCTGGCTGCCCAGCAAGGTGGGTGGCTGGTCCCACTACAGGCTTCAAAGATGCCCATACCCCTTAGTGCATCCCATATCCAAACCAGTGCTGTAGCTTCAGGAAGGCAGGCAGCCCCATGCCTGCTGAAATCCAATTGGCAGTGTTGGGGGAGCCAGACTCTCCCCACAACCTCTGTCCAGGGCCCTGAGCAGCAGCCAGTGCTGCAGACAGAGCTTCTCCTCCCTGTGCCCCCTTGCCTTCCCTGAGGCTGCAGGAGGAGCAGGCAGAGCTCGCTTTGCAGCAGGGACACGGTGCCTGCCCGGCTCTGGCAGGCAGGGACATTGGCTGGCATTAGCTGATGGTCCTGGAGCAGCTGGCTGCAGACTCCAGCTGGTGGCACAGGTTTCAGCCGGGCCACATAAACTCTGTCCATCATTTATATTTCAAAGTATGTGTACCARCAGGGATCTGGAGAAATGCCATTCTCTGGTGCACGCCAGCTGTGTGTCAGCAGCGTGGCTCTGGGGAGGAGGTTGGACCTGGTGGCTTGGAGAGGTCTCGCTTAGTGACAGACCCTTTCATTGCATGCTCCCCACATGTGACAGGCAAGGGGACAGTGGCTGTTTGCCCCTCCACCTGGTGTCATTGCAAGGCTCAGGGTGGCATAATGGCCTGGAAGGACACAGAGGGATGATTGTGGCTCCTTTTCCTGGCTGAACGGGAGAAACGGGGCGGTGGGTTTCATGGCTGCCTGAGGGGTGCGTGAGGATGCTGCAGCCACTTCTGTGAGCCTCAGGTGGGGTGAGGCATCTGCAGCAGAGGACCCAGGCTGGGTAAAGAGAATAAATGCAGTGTTCCTGAGGGACCTGCCCTCTCTGCTGCAGCCTGAGCCCTCCCCAAATGGTTTGTACTACCTGTACACACCAGGAGGTTTTGCAGGAGCAGGGAGCACTGGCCAATGCAGGACTCCACGAGCTTTTGCCCTTGAGAGCCTTCAGGGAGCTAATCTGCCGGGATGATTCATGCTCCCTGTGGTTTGGAAGCGGTGGCAATGCAGGTCGGAAAATTTCACACTTGCAGTTTGCGTATGATGTGGCTCTTGGCCCCGCATGCCCTTCATTCACGTGTTTTGCTCCCCACCTTCCCGAGGCAGAGAGAGGCGTCTCTCCTCTCCGTGGGCAGGTCGGGGTCTCATGCTGCACACATCAGTTTGCTGGCACCAGCCCAGAGGTGATGCCCCTTCTCCCCATCCCCTACCATTTCCATGTGGCCTCCTGGATTTACCCTGCAGATAAACTTGCAGATCCTTCAGAGCAACAACAGGAGGGGATTAGGGGCAAGAATGAAGCTACCTTGGACTTCTTGGCAACCAGAAGTCCCCCAGCACGGTCCCTGCAGCTCCTGGTGCACAGATGTCTCTAATTCACCTGCTTGCCATGCACAGCAAGGCAGCGAGGGGGTCTGAGCACCAGACCAGCCTCGGGGACATCTGCGAGGCAGTGGCTGAATGAAGTGAGCAGGAAAAACACAGGGAAGAAGGGCTGCTGCTGCCCAGCGCCAGGCTCCTCTCCTCACCAGCACGCTGAACTGCTTTAGGGCTAATGTCATGCTAACTCCGTTAATTCAGAACATCTCCGTTTTCATTTGGAAAAAAAAAGAGGTTTCCACGTTCGCTTCAGCCTTGCTGAATCTAGCTGGAAATGCTCTCCCCGCAGACGGTGCTGGGGAGAGGGTCCCTGCCCAGGGATGCAGGGATGCTTCCCATCGGATGCGGCGTCACTTCCTTCSCTGCAACAAGAGCAAAACCGCGCCGTGTTGCTGCAGCAAGACGTGTGTTCAAAGCGTTGTGCAAACGCAACAATCGGCCCTATTTACTGTGCCTGGTGACCTCGCTCCAAGGTTTCTGGCAAAGGATGTGATCTCTAGGACAGTATTTTTCCCTTGCTTTCCTAACACTTTCCAAACAAGCTCATCTGAAAGCATTGACTCAAGGGTTTCAAGAAGCTGTGCTGAGCGTAAAGACACGCGTCCAGAGACTGGTGCCTGCGGACTTGTCAGCTCATCGGCTCAAGAAATAAACAATAAACGAAGCAGACCTCTAAACATCTGGCGGAAAGTAGGAGCATGTCCCACAGTCTGAGCGTCTGAAGGATAAATGGGGCTGGACCGAGTCACAGCTCCTTTCTTGTCCGCGTTGCAAATGGGGCAAGCGTGATATTTACGGGCTTCAGTGATGCTGTGACTACAGCATCTTGGCACTTCTCTTTCACCGGCTTCTAGGGGAATAGTGACACGTGTGTGAAAAACATGCTGCTGGGGCACAACGTCCCGGGTCCAAATGGCAGCAGAGAGGGGGAGGGAGAAGCTCTGGGGACAAGCTGAGCTCTTACCCGCAAATGTGATCGGGCAGGGCATGCTGCGCTGGGAGATGAAGAGAAGCTGTTGAGTCTTGGAGAGCTGCAACCACCTGGAGAAGATAGAAACCAGGCAGAAAGTAGCCTTGCAAGCAAGTTGGCTTGCTTGCCTGGGGCTATTGCTGGGGCAGACTTCCCTAGAGGTGGGTATATAATACGTGGGACTGACCAGGAGCAAGTAAGGGAAGCTGTAGTGAGCTTCTCCGTGCTCAGCCCCATAGCTCAGTCCTGCACCTTCCTTGTTTTCATGGGTCTGGCCGAATCAAAAACAAAATAAAAAAAAAGTCAGGACCTTGAGGATCATGTAGCCAAGGAGCAGGACTTGGATTCTGGCATGGAAATATATAAGCCAGTGGGTCTGGTGATCCCTGCCTCAGAGTTAAGTGCGCGAGTGGTCCCACTGATTTCACTTAGGGAGGAGTGTGCACTTAAGTGCTTTGCTGGATGAAGGCCTAGGAGATGGGAGGGCTGAACTCCAAGTGGAGCTGGGCAGGAAAGAGCCTACGCACTTTGCTGCAATGTTTGGGATTTCCAGCCTGGAGACAGACAAGCAGGGCAGGCAGAGTGTGGAAATCCTGCCTCGGAGCCCCAAGCAGGGCAGGATCTGGAGCCAGCATCTCGGACAGCCCAGCTGGTGGTTCCCAGCATGGCTGCGATGGGGTGGGGAGCTCCGGGGTGCTGTGCTGTTCCCCAGGAGGCACAAACATGGTCAGGCAGGTCAGGCATTTCTCCATCCTGAGAAACTTCTCCTTTCAGAAGCTCCAGCAAAACTGACGTAACAAGCTGGGCACGGGTGAATTTTCTGAAAAGACATAGGTAAGAATGGCAGAGTGATGCAGAAACTGTGCCTACCTGCAGAAGAGCAGGGACAGTCCTACCGAGGACAGCACGAGGAGGAATGAGAGACTATGACTCAGGAGAGCCACAGTTAGCCAGGACGCTGGGGGAAAGACCCCAGCAAGGAGACTGATGGCCAGGTGGCCTTGACGTGGGGCCATGGTTAGGTCCCCACCGTTGTGAGTGCCTGTACTGTGCAGCTGGGAAGCTGTGGGTGCCCTTGGCCTTTGGCCATGGCACTGACCCATGCCCAGCAGTGGACATCTCCAGGTGACCATGGTCTTGAGGTGGCCCTGGGAGCTGAGCAAGTGAAAAGTAGTAGTAGGAGGAGGCACCCTGGGCCTGGGGAAGGGACAATGTGGATTGGGTGAGGGTGAAAGGAGATGATCTGGTGTTTGCTGAGGTGGGGCCAGGCCACCTCAGGTGCTTTGGAGGTCACCCCACCCCTGCGCCCAGAGTSCTTCTTGGAGCTTCAGGAGATGCACCTGGAGCAACACCCCTTGCTTACAATCCTAGATCTGGGGCAGGGGTCTCGCATCCCTCCCACAACCGCAGGGGAGCAAGGACAACCTCTGCTGTGAGCCTGTTCTGGCAAAAGCACCAGCCCCTTCCCCTTGCCCCCCTACCCAGATTCCACCAGACCTCCAGCTGCCCCAAGGCCTTGGACCCTGACTGTTTCCCCCACAGCACCACCGTGCCAGGCAGGAGATGCCATGGGTGGCTCAGCCCTGTGCCTCCATCTCCCTGGGGCTTTGGGGAGCATGGCACCATGCAATCCTCCTCCTCAACCACATCTTTGCTCATGTGGGCCAGGAGAGGCCAACTCACTGCCACCGCCATGGCTGGGGATGGGCAGGACATGCAGCGTGCCTGTTTGTCGGGCTGTGCCCAGCAGCATCACTGTGCTCGGTTGTGCATGCTCCCGGCGCGGGTGGCCAGGGTTGTCCCTGCTGAAGTGCAGCGAGTGCCTGAGACCATGGAGAGCTCCTCCATGAGAGGTCCGTGAGCTCCTGAGATCTCTTCAGGAGGGACATTGCCCATGGGGAGCTGGACAACAGCTCCACTGACCCATCCACCGGTGCCTTGGTGGGCGCCGGGGCAGCCGTTGCCCGGACATCCAAGCAGCCAAAGGATGCTTGTGCATATGGGGGGAAAGGGAATGGCTTCCTTGCAGCTGAGACTTGGCAGAGGTGCAATCTCATGCATGGTGATGATACTCAGATATCATCTCTGGTGATTTACGGCTGGAGCACTCAAGCGCTGGTTTGGGAAGATCCTCATAAATAGCTCCGGCGTGACAGAGGGCCTGCTGGATAATGGAAAATCGAGGGATCATCCCTCATCACGACTCTGTGCAGTATCTGGTGGTTAACCCTGCCGTGAGAGCTGGGAGGGGCACACAGCTCTTGCTGCAACTCTTCCCTATGGGAGTCAGGTCCTTTGGACCCCCCCACACCAGGTAGGAAGCCATGGGTCACCCCATGCTGTGACAGGGAGGACAACATTGTGCCATGCCAGGAGGCAGACCACATGCCACCGTGCCATGGCAGGGTGACACTGCTGTGCCAGGCAGTGGTCCATAGGTCATGCCCCACCACACCGAGCTCCGGTGGTCGTGCTGTGTTGCATTTCTCATGCCGCTCTGCTCATGCGCTGCCACATGTCCCCACTCTTTCCAGCCCCCTCTTGTATCCCACACAGATTTTGCAACGTCTGCGTGGAGCAATTTTTGTCTGGAGGCTCTGCCACCTGTTAGCAACACTCGTTGGAGCGTGGGCTTTCCCTCTAAAGCCAGTCATTGCGTTTGCCCTGTTATGTCCTTCTTGACAGCTTTCTGCTCTGAAGCTCACCTCCTGCTCCCTCCTGCAGCTGGGGAGGGCTCATCCTTTGCAGGAATTGCACAGGATCTTGGGAGGTCTCCCTGACCAGCTCTCCACCAACTTTCCTGCACGTTCACGGCTGATCCACCTCTGCAGGCTGGTCCCATCCCTGCACACCCTGGCCAGGACCCATCCAGGTGTTCACAGCCTTGACATGGGCACTGGACCTTCACCCGAGTTCCCATTCATGCAGATGAGCCCTGGAGAGATGCTACCATGGCTAAGCCAGAGCAAAAAAGGGAAACCGAGGTCCCACAGTAATGGAGCATCCTGCAGCCTTCCCCACAGCCCTCGCAGCAGCACTGCTCACCCCTCGGCACAGCGCTCCTCCCAGGTGTCCCCCCCCCCTTCCCAGCATGGACCTGGGGCTGGTGGCCACTGTCTGGGCTCTGCTGTGAGGAAAAGGAAGCATGGGGAGGGGACACATGTCAGATCTCCTCTCTGACAAGGGGTATCCAGTGCCCGCTGGGCAGGTGCCCAGGCAGCTGGACTGGGCTTGATGGTGTCGGCTCTGGTGCCTGGGGAGAAACAGATGGGATCCATTAGCAGAGATTATTTAGATATCTCCGAAGGGCTCCGTCACAACCCATTAAACTTAGACAAGCAGACATAATGAGGACTTAACACGGCCGTCTCRGCAACACGCCTGGCACAGCTCAGCACCGGTGGAGCTGCTCAAGGACAGTGGTGTGCATGGAGAGGCCCTTCRGACCCCGGGGTCTCGGCATGTCTGGGCAGCAGTGAGCAGCCAGCCCCAGCCCTGGGGTCATGTCTTGTCTGGTCCCCCAATGTGCACCTCTGCTCCCATGCAGCTCAGGTGCCCAGCAGTCCTCAGGATGGGGGGACGTCGGCTCTGGATGTGCTTTCCTGCCCCAGCATCCACCCTTCCTCCCCTCCAGCATCACCTTTCTGCAGAGAAATGGGAGGACACCGCTGTCCCAGTGCTCTGGCACTGGTCTTGCTCTTGGCCCCATACTGGGCTAACACACGCAGGGTGTGCATGATCCCCGTGCTGAACCTGGGAGCTGCCAGCTGCCCTGATAGCTCAGCCCCTGGCTTGCCCAGGCTGGCTCTCAGAAACACAGCGGCTGGACAGGATCCCTCCACCCTCCACCACGGCCCATGAGACCCCCCCCATCGCCTCCCTGACAAGCCCAGACACCTCTGACTGATGGGCGGAGGATGCTGCAGCCAGGAAAGGCAGCTGCCTCCGGCATCTCGCCACACGGTGCCATTTCGCAACGCCTCTAGCCCAGTGGGGTGGCTGGAGCCTGCCCCGCTCCTGCCAGGCTTCCCAGCAGAGCTGGGACAGTGCCACGGCATGCCAAGCCCTTGCAGCCCTGGTGCTGCTCAGCTGCATCCTCGCCAGGTCCCCGCTGCCACCGTCCCTGTTTAAGGGACTAATTTTTGCTACTCTTTGATTTCTTACAGCATGCCCTGTGCTCTGTGAATGCTGTACTTCAGAGGGAGGTCTCCCATGGCAGAGAGGGCTCATTGCCCTCATTCGTGGAGGGTTTGGAGACCAGGCTGTCTCAGGAGCTGGAAGGAGGTCAGGACATTCCCCAGGGATCTCTGCAGAGGAGTGGACGTGTCTTCATTAACAGCTGCTCTGCAGCTGGATCTTAGAGCAGCCTTTAATCTAACAGCAGTTAGCAAACATTAGAGGGAAAAGGCTGGGAGGGGTTGGATGGAGATCCACCACGCCACCAGGACAATTTCTGATGGGCGACGTATCCCTTGAACCAGGACACTGCAGGAGCTGGTGCATGTTCAGTCCATTCTCCTGGCCATCTGACTCCCAGGGGTGCAGCAGAAAGTCCTGGGCTACCCCGACCCATGAGGACCACAGATCACATCTCCCAGGTGTTGCAGGGAGTCACCTCTGCAGCGTCCTGCCTGGTGCTTCCCATATACAGTGTCTGCAAAGCCTGGGGGAGCTGTCTCCCACCAGCGTGTGCCTTCTACTGGCTTTCCCCGTGCGGTTCGTGAGGCTCCCCAAGTTTCAGCTGCGGTGGTTTTGTAACCAGATCACCTGTTTCTCAGCCTCTGTGGGTGACGGCTGCAGTTTCGAGGCAGTTCTCCAGGAATTTAGCAACACTGAATGGGATCCGGATGGGATGGCTCAGGTATCTGAAGGTATGTCAAGCCTCCACTCAAGCATTTGACAGTGTTTTCCATGACCTCATTAGGCTGAGGATCGTTAGCCTGGCCTCTACAGAAATTCGAGCTCCTAACAGGGAATTATGGTTCATTACTTGTCGCCAGCACAGTAGGTATGTCATGTCTAGCGAGTGCAGCTTTTATATACGCCATTACATGACTGGGCGTCGTAGTCTCTAATAATGCTATTTCTGGATTGCAGTAATGATAATTGAGAACTAGTGTGTCATTAATTATACAAATGACTTGATGCCAGCGCTGGATTGTGCCTCTAATTTCTGGAACTACTGTCCTCATTTGTTTTGTTTGACAGCTTCTAGCATTTGATGTTTTGCATTATTTGACATTTTATTCTACAGCCACTGTGAACCCAGGCCAGTGGGTCCCTGGACATGCCTGTCCTTCTCGAGGCTCATCCTGCTTCCAAGCAGAGACAGCCTGGGATCTCTGCAAGAACTCCTGCCTGGAAGTGCTCTCCTCCCACGCTGCCATACACGTGCTGCCAGGACATGCAGCGTTAACAGGCTGGAGTTGCACCTTGTGCATGGTCTCTGCTGCAACAGGGCATCTCTGCCCATGCCAGGGAATGCGTCCTCCTCTGTGTTTACAGTTCCCTTCTCCCTCACTTCTCCTTACAGCTCTGAAGAGAGGGTGAGCCAGCACAGAGACTTTCCCAGGTTTCTGTCTTAGCCTCAAAGGACAGTCTGTGCCCTCTGGCTAGTTTAAGTAGCCCAAATCTCGAAGCTTCCAGTGTGGCTCCAGGTGGAGGGGGTGGGAAGGATGGCTGTGCTGCTGTGCACAGAGCCCTGGCTTTCTTGCAGGGGTGCACCCCAGAACCGTGCTGGGGACCCGTCCCCAGTGAGTGACATCGTCCATTTTTGTACATTTCCCAATGGCAATGAGCTGAATTTGGTCTGGGATTAGCCAGCTGGTTCAGAAAGCATTGCTGGCTTGGACTGGTGCACGRGTGGGAGACCAAGCGATGCCACGTGCATGAACGCTGGGGCAGCAGGCATGGTCTGTGTGGGCAGCTCAGGCAGCTCCTGGGGTGGCTGAGGCTTAACCTTTGTTCAACCACTTTTTCTCATGCGTTATTTCTTTAACCTGGAGTATTTTCCTGTTGTAAGTCCCTCCCAGAGCTTTTCAGGACTCTGGTTCTGTTCTTCTGGCATTTTTCCCTGTAGTATAATACGATCCCTGTGAACTCCACTGCCTTCAGTATCTCAAATATTTGCAGTATCTTTTTTTGAAATATTTTGGATGCACAGCACAGCCCCAGGGAGTCCCGGGAAGCACCTCCCAGATAAGGCATTAGGAGCACACATGCAGGAAGGCTTGGGCTTTGTCCAGGGGAACCGGTGAGGATCCAGATGAAACATCCTACATGAGAACATCTGACCCCTGCCACTTGCTCCAAACCGTCTCCCCTGCCAGGCACAGCAGAGCATGCCATTTTCACACCAAATTTAATCGCAGACTAAAGAGCCTCTTCTTTTTCCATGCTGCACAGACCCGCTCTGCAGCGCTTTGCTATCTAGTGACTCCCTCTTGCCAGCTGTTTCCTCTGTCGGATCTGCCAGAGTGCCAGAGGGACATTTGTAGCTGCTCTTGTGAAAGGACAACGTTATTTTCTAAAATCATATGTTACCGATCATTTCCTAAGCTTCTACAGCCCTGTCCCTCTGCTCCCAAAGAGGACGCTGAAGACAGGTCCAGGCATCGCCCCCAACCCTCCTCTCTCCCCAGGGGCCAGCAGGGAGGCTGGGTGCCCAGCGCAGATGCACGGAGCCCTGCTGTACCCATCTGAAAGGTCAGCGCGGTCCCACGCTGCCATCTGGCATATCCCCCCCCCCGAAACGTTTCCCAAAACAGCCTCCAGCATGATCTTTTCCGCGCTGCCTCTGTCTCCCATGCAGCCGCTGCAGGATCACCCCCCCATCCAGCTGTGACRTGGTTGTGCTCAACAGGATGAGTTTTACGAAACCTGCACGCCAGGATCTGGCTTACAGGCAGGCAGTTCATCGGTGACCGAGGGGGTTTTCCAGTCCCTACATGTACTGTCGCTCGACGGCACCCGCAACGAATCCCTCACTGCGAGATATTCCTCTCTCCAAGGAGTCCTTGTCTGGGGTTTCTTTTCTCCTCTCCTTTCCTTTCCTTTCCTTTCCTTTCCTTTCCTTTCCTTTCCTTTCCTTTCCTTTCCTTTCCTTTCCTTTCCTTTCCTTTCCTTTCCTCTCCTTTCCTCTCCTTTCCTCTCCTTTCCTCTCCTTTCCTCTCCTTTCCT